>OY769903.1:31697583-31775257 GCA_963669185.1 Dyspetes luteomarginatus
GCTCGCTCTCTCTCTCTCTCTCTCTGTGTGTTTGACGAAATCATTAAACTTCGTATCTATCAACGGATCGCACAGTGAATCATCGTTGTTTTCAGGGATTCGCAAATTAGCGAGCTTTCTGTTTCTGTTGCGTTACCATCAGCCACGCGGGTAGATCTCTCTCGTCGGTAAGCATTTACCTACTGTTGGTAAGTAAGAAATTTTACTTGCCAATTGGTCAATGATGGGTAAATAATAAGAAGCGCCACCTGATAGGAATCCAAGAAGACTAGGAGGAATTGAAAAAACGAACATAACCTCGAAATTGTGGCTGTGCTTTGTTGTCATTACCGATCGACAATTGACATGTTATATTTTTTATCCACCGAAACGAGCGTTTTAGAGTAACAAATAATGAGACCATAATAACAATCGCGAAAATGGCACAATCTTAAGTTTCGATGTTTTTAATAAATTACGAGCTGAAATCTGGTATATGAATCGATCAAATATCACATTTGAGGTTATGAACTTTTGTCATTGTTTGATTCACGATATTTTCTTATTTTTCAGGCTAGAAATCTCCATACTGATATCCTTACATTTATCGAACGGAAATACCAAAAATGAATTCTGCTCCAGATTCAAATGAAAGGGTGAGTTTAGCGCCAAAATATCTCTTGGAGGATTTTTTTTAGTTTAAGATTGAAAGAAATTGAGGTTATAATTTTTAATTTTTCAAAACAAAAAAAGAATACACGTTCCTCTCGACTCCGAGGGGTCACCGGTGTCGACAGTGTCACGAAAAAATTTCTTCGGGATTTCGATCCCCAACGGAGTGAGCGAGAGAAAAGAAAATTGCACAGAAGACTTTATCCTGGCAGCAAAAAGCACGTCGTGTACGACGAGAGAGGCTTTCTCATAAAATCGGGCTTAAATCTGTGTGATTGCTTACAAACCGATTGTCCAGGATGTCATATTTCTTGCACAAAATGCGGCTCAACGAAGTGCGGTCATGAGTGCAGGTAACGATTTTAGCGAGCGAGAATTATCAATTAAAATTTTAATTATAAATATAATTATAAATATAATTATAAATATAATTATAAATATGATTATAAATATAAATTATCAATTAAAATTAAAATTATGAAATACCCGCCATTTTTTTTTTGCATCAGCATGAAATTCATTTAGCTCTTTGCACTCGAGGACTTTTTCGCTTGGCAAACTAGCAACAGGCCATGGCGACTGAAAGGTGCCTCTCGGGTTCAAAGGGTCAATCTTTAAAATGGTCGATTATTCCAACTTTTAGATAAAGTTCCCGGATACCAAAAGAATGAGATATCCGGTAGGTAAACTTTACCTACATGTCGAACAATCGGCCCTTGTGCATCCTCTACATAATTTTTAATCCATAAAAATTTAATGAAATAAATATAAAAAAATTGAATAATTATCATTTCTCTTTCGTTTACTTAAAAATGCCTCAGTCATGTAAATATTCATACATGATATGATTCATACATATTCAGATAGAAATAGTTTCAAAGATAAAAGATTTTTGGTTAAAGTTAAAAAAATATTTTTCTTCCACAGAAATCACAGAAAATGGGCTTACGATTCGATCGAGAACGAGGGTAGCGATATTGTCATGAAAAATATAACATACGTTACGAAATCATAAATTTTCAATATATAATTTAAAAATTATAGATTGTTATTTATAAGAAAAATATTGATTAAATTTTTCCGATTGTTCTTTCAAGATGGACACTTTTGTTTCTTTTCTCCAAACATTTCGAACGAGAATCTCAATAATAAAAACAAAAAAAAAAAACGATGGAACGATAGGCAATTTCCGGTAGTAGAAAAATCGCGATGAGGACCAGCACACGTAGCGCCAAAAGTTTAGTGGCCCGTACGGTCGTGTCCCGTTCTTACTCAGTTTTCACGTTCACTCATACGCGCCCACGCTGCCTATTGATTTTCCACGCTTCTCTTTCCGCTGGTGCCTCTCTCACGGTCCTATTGCGCACGTAGAGTTGCACACAGCGGAGACGTAGAGAGAGAGAGAGAGAGAGAGAGCTAGAGTGAGATAGAGCGATAGCCAGTGAGAAGGAAAAGCGGTCGGGCAGGAGTGAGAGAAGTACCGGCGAGAAGCGAAAGAGAGAGAGAGAGAGAGAGCGAGCGTCCCCGCCTCATCGCGACTCGAAATTATCAAACTCTTTTCCCCAATAAGAAAACTTAACGCCCCGAGGCACGACCGTGTCAAATATAATCGCGGATAATTCGCCTTTTTTTTTTTTGAAAAAAAAAAACGGAAATTTTCACCTGCATAAGTGTATAAATAATAAAAATAATAAAGAAAAAAAAAACGAAACGAACGTCCAAGTACAAATTCCAAATAAA
The DNA here is from genome assembly GCA_963669185.1 of Dyspetes luteomarginatus. NCBI lineage: Eukaryota > Metazoa > Arthropoda > Insecta > Hymenoptera > Ichneumonidae > Dyspetes > Dyspetes luteomarginatus. Next base: position 31,699,975 of record OY769903.1, read on the forward strand.
TATAAAATTTTCGTGACTAAGATGGAAAATCGAGGAAAAAACAAGGAGCAATCGACAAAGTGCAAGAATTAAGACCAAACGCAGAGGAGAAAAAACGTTTGGAAAAAAAAATTGTTACGTTTTAGTGTTGAAAAGGAAAAATTTGTAAAATCTTCGTTATTTTTTTATTTTTTTTTTTCTGAAAAGAGGGAAAAATTTTGTTCTGCAACTGACAACGCGCGTGTGTCTCTTTCTTGTTGTTCGTCACCGGTGAACGCGGGCGGAGGAATTTTTAAAACAGGAAAGAGAGAGAGAGATAGAGGAGGTGACTGAGAACTCCGTCAATAAAGTGCAAACGTAGGTGAACCTCAAAGGGCTCTTCTAATTCTCAACGAGAGAATAATCCATGTAGGTGGGATCGAGAAAGCGTATCTAACCTTTTACCTTGCACGAGCCCTTTCAACCCCGTTCAGCCAAAGAGGGTGAGGAGGAGAGAGAGAGAGAGAGAAAGAAGAAGAGAGAGAAGAGAGAGAGAGAGACGTACACACGCAGAGAGCGAGAGAGAAGAAGAAACATCATTCAAGCTCGAGAGGACTCGCTGCAACGACAAGCGTGTAATGGTGATTCGCGATTCAGTTGAGGCAGGAACGTTCGCTGGAGAGAATACTCGGCGGCCCCGGCGAATTCTCTCGTGAAAGAAAATTTTCTCCATTATTCTCTGTCACTCCGTACCGGAAGTGAATAAACCTCAAGAGCAAATTATAATTCCAAAATCTTGGGAATTTAGTTGTTTTTTTTTGTTTTTCTCACGTAAAAACTAAGAAGAACTGAGAATATCCTAACCTCATTTAGAAAAAAAAAAAAAAAAAATCAAAGCTGCAACGAATTTCACCGTGACGATTCGCAACGGGTGAATTTGTCACGAAATCAACGGATTTTTAAAGACTCGAGTGTTTTGTGTGTATTTTTTGATAATTCCGGAAACGAGATAATCCGGAAGTAAAATAAAATCTCATTTTTGAAATATAATCGAAGCTGCAACGAATTTTCGCCAAAGTGATAATCGCAAATGTTGAATTTTGTCAAAGTGAAAAAAATCGGGAAATAGAGAAAGTGGCGGTGAAGGAGAAAGAGGAGGAGGAGGAGAAGAAGAAGAAGAAAAAGAAGAAGGAGAAGGAGGAGGAGAGACAAATTGTTGGTCGAAAAGGGACCCCGTTACACGGGGGTTTAAACATTAACCACGGCAGATGTCAGGATGCCGGAACAGAGCAACGACTATCGGGTCGTCGTTTTTGGTGCGGGGGGCGTTGGAAAAAGTTCACTCGTGCTGCGCTTCGTGAAAGGAACTTTTCGCGAATCTTACATACCGACCATTGAGGATACATATAGACAGGTAAAAATTACAATACAAATAATGATATTTATCCATTTGCTTTCGATCTATTAACCGTCAGTTATTCTTGTCCGTTCTGTTTTGATTTTTTGGGACAATTTCCGGTTTGTTTGCTTGTTGGTCATTTTGTTTTTTTTTTTAATTCGTTAATTTGTTTTGCAAACTATGAACGAAAGTGCATTTGTTTGCGTGTCTCATTCACGAGGATTCCTCGTGGTGGGAAAATTCTCGTCATCCCTGATAACAGATTTTCGGTGCAACTTCCGGTTTGCTTTTTGGCCATTTTCTTTTATTTTTAAAAATTCGTCAATTTGTTTTGCAAACTATGAACGAAAGTGCATTTGTTTGCGTGTCTCATTTACGAGGATTCCTCATAGTGGGAAAATTCTCGTCATTCCTGATAACGGATTTTCGGTGCAACTTCCGGTTTGCTTCTTGGCCATTTTCTTTTATTTTTAAAAATTCGCCAATTTGTTTTGCAAACTATGAACGAAAGTGCATTTGTTTGCGTGTTCATTCACGAGGATTCCTCGTGGTGGGAAAATTCTCGTCATCCCTGATAACAGATTTTCGGTGCAACTTCCGGTTTGCTTTTTGGCCATTTTCTTTTATTTTTTAAAATTCGTCCATTTGTTTTGCAAACTATGAATGAAAGTGCATTTGTTTGCGTGTCTCATTCACGAGGATTCCTCATAGTGGGAAAAATCTCGTCATTCCTGATAACGGATTTTCGGTGCAACTTCCGGTTTGCTTCTTGGCCATTTTCTTTTATTTTTAAAAATTCGCCAATTTGTTTTGCAAACTATGAACGAAAGTGCATTTGTTTGCGTGTTCATTCACGAGGATTCCTCGTGGTGGGAAAATTCTCGTCATCCCTGATAACAGATTTTCGGTGCAACTTCCGGTTTGCTTTTTGGCCATTTTCTTTTATTTTTTAAAATTCGTCCATTTGTTTTGCAAACTATGAATGAAAGTGCATTTGTTTGCCTATCTCATTTACGAGGATCCCTCGTAGTGGGGAAAATAACGTGTGTCTATACGTGCTTGCCTCGAAGTAGTGGCGAGGCCGCAATGTCGTGTCATCGAACGATGAGAACAGCCGGGAGAACAAGAACAAGAGAGAGAGAGAGAGAGAGAGAGAGAAAATGCGGTGGTGCACGCGCTCTACCCGTTGGCCACTGACCTGAGAAACAATTTAATATTTATATATATATATATATTAAAATGTTATATATATATATATATCACTACAAATACTTTGTATGACATTGTTCATCGTATTTATTATTATTATTATTATATCTTTCATTCATTCCATTCACTGTCAATTTCTTTTTGATTGGCTAAGAATGAATAAAAATATATAGCAGTCTCGTGTGTATTTTGATGCGCTTCTCGCTATTGTCATTTCGCTATTGTCGCGTTCTCAATGTGGAATTGAATGTCATGTTATTTCTACAACGAGAACGTGACGGGAAGAATAGAACTTTGAAGCTTTCTATAGTCTCGTGATTTGTCAAGGCTGGAGTACGCGATGAATTATATACTTTTTTTTTTTTTTATCGATTAAATAAATTAAATGCGTTTGGAAATTTCAAATTTAATTAAAACTTTTTATTTTTTTTATATTTTTTTTAGTATTATTTATTATTGGCCATGTAATGATTTTTACTGATAATTACGAAATTTTCAGCTTAAAGTCGATGAAATAATTTAAATGCGTTTGGATATTTCAAATTTAATTAAAACTTTTAATTTTTTTTATTTTTTTTAGTATTATTTATTATTGGCCATGTAATGATTTTTACTGATAATTACGAAATTTTCAGCTTAAAGTCGATGAAATAATTTAAATGCGTTTGAATATTTCAAATTTAATTAAAACTTTTTATTTTTTATTTTTTTTTTTTTATTATTGGCCATGTAATGATTTTTACTGATAATTACGAAATTTTCAGCTTAAAATCGATGAAATAAATTAAATGCGTTTGGAAATTTCAAATTTAATTAAAACTTTTTTTTTTTTTTTTTTTTTTTTTTTAGTATTATTTATTATTGGCCATGTAATGATTTTTACTGATAATTTCAGCTTAAAGTCGATGAAAAAAAAAATCATTCTCAGTTCACATATATAGAAATTTATTTATATTTTTTTTATTCGAGCGTGTTAAGGTATTTTTTTTTTTTTTTAGCGTTTGGATTTGCCAAAATGACGAGAAAAAAGTTTAATCGCGGATTTTCTTTGTCAATTTAACTGACAATTAAATATATTTGAAATTTAATATATAAATCTTTTTATATTATTTTATTTTTATATCCTTGCGATTTTTTAACTTGATAATTAAACTTTGAATGATTTGAAAAAAAAAATATTGTTCAGCAGGGACGAGTAGGAAATTTACGGGAAATTTACGAGCTGCAGCAATCGAACTATCGAACAAATTCCATGAATTTTCTATTTTATTTTATTTTAAAGAAAAAAATAAAAAATAAAAAAAAACCGCGTTAGAGATGAAAAAAAAAATCTTGAGTAGCTATCGAACAAGTATGAAATTTACAGGTGCAGCAATCGAACTATCGAAATTTCCTGAATTTTCTATTTTATTTTCCCCTCTTGCAATATTTAAAAATAAAAAAAAAACGTCGCGTTAGATATAAAAAAAAAAAAAAATCTTGAGTAGCTATTGAACGAGTATGAGATTTACGGGTAATAATGAGCTGCAACAATCGATCTATCGAACTATCGAACAAATTCCTTGAATTTTCTATTATATTTCCTCCTCTTGCAATTTTAAATGAAAATAAAAAAATTCTTGAGTAGCTATTGAACGAGTATGAAATTTGCGGGTAATAATAAGCTGCAACAATCGATCTATCGAACTATCGAACGAATTCCCTGAATTTTCTATTTTATTTCCTCCTCTTCCAATTTTTAATGAAAAAAAAAAAAAATCTTGAGTAGCTATTGAACGAGTATGAAATTTGCAGGTGATAAGCTGCAACAATCGAACTATCGAACTATCGAAAAAAATTCCTTGAATTTTCTATTTTATTTCCGTCTCTTGCAATCTTTAAAAAAATAAAAGAAATAAAAAAAAACCGCATTAGAGATGAAAAAAAAAATCCTGAGTAGCTATTGAACGAGTATAAAATTTGCGGGTAATAATGAGCTGCAACAATCGATCTATCGAACTATCGAACGAATTCCCTGAATTTTCTATTTTATTTCCTCCTCTTCCAATTTTTAATGAAAAAAAAAAAAAATCTTGAGTAGCTATTGAACGAGTATGAAATTTGCAGGTGATAAGCTGCAACAATCGAACTATCGAACTATCGAAAAAAATTCCTTGAATTTTCTATTTTATTTCCGTCTCTTGCAATCTTTAAAAAAATAAAAGAAATAAAAAAAAACCGCATTAGAGATGAAAAAAAAAATCCTGAGTAGCTATTGAACGAGTATAAAATTTGCGGGTAATAATGAGCTGCAACAATCGATCTATCGAACTATCGAACGAATTCCCTGAATTTTCTATTTTATTTCCTCCTCTTGCAATTTATAATGAAAAAAAAAAAAATCCTGAGTAGCTATTGAACGAGTATGAAATTTACAGATGATAAACTGCAGCAATCGAACTATCGAACTACCGAAAAAATTCCTTAAATTTTCTATTTTATTTCCGTCTCTTGCAATCTTTAAAAAAATAAAAGAAATAAAAAAAAACCGCATTAGAGATGAAAAAAAAAATCCTGAGTAGCTATTGAACGAGTATGAAATTTACGGGTAATAATGAGCTGAAACAATCAAACTATCGAACAAATTCCTTGAATTTTCTATTTTATTTCCTCCTCTTCCAATTTTTAATGAAAAAAAAAAAAAAATCCTGAGTAGCTATTGAACGAGTATGAAATTTGCAGGTGATAAGCTGCAACAATCGAACTATCGAACAGATTCCTCGAATTTTCTATTTTATTTCCTCCTCTTGCAATTTTTAATTTTCTATTTTATTTCGCCCTCTTGCAATTTTAAATGAAAAAAAAAAAATCCTGAGTAGCTATTGAACGAGTATGAAATTTGCAGGTGATAAGCTGCAACAATCAAACTATCGAACAAATTCCTCGAATTTTCTATTTTATTTCCTCCTCTTGCAATTTTTAATTTTCTATTTTATTTCGCCCTCTTGCAATTTTAAATGAAAAAAAAAAAAATCTTGAGTAGCTATTGAACGAGTATGAAATTTGCAGGTGATAAGCTGCAACAATCGAACTATCGAACAAATTCCTTGAATTTTCTATTTTATTTCCTCCTCTTGCAATTTTAAATGAAAAAAAAATTTAAAAAAAAAATCCTGAGTAGCTATTGAACGAGTATGAAATTTGCAGGTGATAAGCTGCAACAATCGAACTATCGAACAAATTCCTTGATTTTTCTATTTTATTTCCTCCTCTTGCAATTTTTAATTTTCTATTTTATTTCGCCCTCTTGCAATTTTTAATGAAAAAAAAAAAAATCCTGAGTAGCTATTGAACGAGTATGAAATTTTCAGGTGATAAGCTGCAACAAAAACATATGCACGCTTCAAATTACGGACACAACGGGGTCCCATCAGTTTCCCGCAATGCAGCGACTCTCTATAAGCAAAGGTCACGCCTTCATCCTGGTTTACTCGGTGTGCTCGCGGCAGAGCCTCGAGGAGCTACGACCAATATGGGCAGTGATACGAGAATTGAAGGGACAGGACATATCGCAGATACCAATTATGCTGGTAAGATAACTCGATAAAATAAAAAAATTATCAATATTTTTTTTTCGTCACATAAAGATAATGAAAAATTGGCCCATCAAATATTCAAACTCAAAAGCTCGTGTAGCAAAAAAAAAAAAAAAAAAATTAAAAGTCTGAGATGTTAAAAAAAAAATTCAACGTTTCTATTTTTTTTTAGAGCTAAAAGAGAATATCAGAGAAAGGGTGAAGGGTCAGAGATTAATAGCAGTTTAGAAATCCTTTTCTATATGAAGGACTGGAGGGACTTGATTGCCCATTTTTGTCAAATTAAAAATCGTTCTCAACAATAATGTGATATTTGAAAAAAAATTAAATTAAAAGTCTGAGATGTTAAAAAAAAATTCAACGTTTCTTTTTTTTTTTAGAGCTGAAAGAGAATATCAGAGAAAGGGTGAAGGGTCAGAGATTAATAGTAGTTTAGAAATCCTTTTCTATATGAAGGACTGGAGGGACTTGATTGCCCATTTTTGTCAAATTAAAAATCGTTCTCAACAATAATGTGATATTTGAAAAAAAATTAAATTAAAAGTCTGAGATGTTAAAAAAAAATTCAACGTTTCTTTTTTTTTTTTAGCGCTAAAAGAGAATATCAGAGAAAGGGTGAAGGGTCAGAGATTAATAGTAGTTTAGAAATCCTTTTCTATATGAAGGACTGGAGGGACTTGATTGCCCATTTTTGTCAAATTAAAAATCGTTCTCAACAATAATGTGATATTTGAAAAAAAATTAAATTAAAAGTCTGAGATGTTAAAAAAAAATTCAACGTTTCTTTTTTTTTTTTAGCGCTAAAAGAGAATATCAGAGAAAGGGTGAAGGGTCAGAGATTAATAGCAGTTTAGAAATCCTTTTCTATATGAAGGACTGGAGGGACTTGATTGCCCATTTTTGTCAAATTAAAAATCGTTCTCAACAATAATGTGATATTTGAAAAAAAATTAAATTAAAAGTCTGAGATGTTAAAAAAAAATTCAACGTTTCTTTTTTTTTTTAGAGCTAAAAGAGAATATCAGAGAAAGGGTGAAGGGTCAGAGATTAATAGCAGTTTAGAAATCCTTTTCTATATGAAGGACTGGAGGGACTTGATTACCCATTTTTGTCAAATCAAAAATCGTTCTCAACAATAATGTGATATTTGAAAAAAAATTAAATTGAAAGTCTGAGATGTTAAAAAAAAATTCAACGTTTCTTTTTTTTTTTAGAGCTAAAAGAGAATATCAGAGAAAGGGTGAAGGGTCAGAGATTAATAATAGTTTAGAAATCCTCTTCTGTATGAAGGACTGGAGGGACTTGATTGCCCATTTTTGTCAAATTAAAAATCGTTCTCAACAATAATGTGATATTTGAAAAAAAATTTAAAAAAAAAATTAAATTAAAAGGCTGAGATGTTAAAAAAAAATTCAACATTTCTTTTTTTTTTTTTTTTTTAGAGCTAAAAGAGCTATCAGGTGAAGGATCAAAGATTAATAGAGTTTGTTTAGAATATCTATTCTGTATGAAGGACTGGAGGAGACACTTGAAAAGTGTCGCCGAGAGACTCTCATGAAAAATTGGCTAACCGTATTAAAAAAAAAAATGGGAGAAAAAATATGGCCCCTGGTCAGAAAGTCTGGCTTGGTGAGCGAATCTTCAGTGGACGTTGCATATTAAATTATTAAAATAGGTTTAAAAAAAAAAAACGACGACGACGACGACGACGAAGAAAGGTTCAAAGTAAATTTTTTGGGGGGTGGGGGGGGGGGGGGGTTGAGAGTGCTCGGAAAAAAATCGTCCAGGCCTTCTGTGTCGTGTTATGCTGTAAGATAGTCGCATAAATTACTAATATATATATATACATATATAAATATATACATATATACATATATACATATATATACACATATATATATATATATATACATATATATATATATATATATATATATATATATATGTATATATATATATACCGCGTTATGTTACTATATGATCGTGTATAATGGGGTTAAAAAAAGAAGAAGAAAAAAAAAAAACAAATTATTCTCGACAGGTGGGCAACAAGTGCGACGAGAGTCCCTCGGTACGTGAGGTCTCGATGAGCGAGGGTGCTGCCGAGGCGGCTAATTGGGGCTGCGGTTTTCTCGAGACATCGGCCAAGACGAATCACAACGTGAATGCTCTATTTCGCGATCTACTTACGCTCGAGAAAAATCGTTCGGTATCGTTGCAACCGGTGCAGAGCAACAATGCGATAAGCCTTAAGGAAAAATGTGCCGTTATGTAATGAAAAAAAAAAAAAAAAAAAAAAACGAAAAAAAACGAGGAAGATTAGAGGGAGAAAGAAAAAAAAAAGAGAAAAAATTATGTATTTATCGATTATCATAACGATTATTAACTCTGATGATTAATTATTATATACATACGTAATATATGTATATATATATAAGAGAGAATGAAGAAAAAGAAAATATTAGGACACAGGGACGATCGCGTGCGCGGGAAAAGTGCCGTTGTAATATTTACGGCTTGTTTGTTCCTTTTAGTTATTTTTTTTTTCATCCCCAACGAATTTTCTCTTTCGTACTTATCGTTGGGTACAAAAATCTCAAATCTCGATTTATATATATAAAAATTCTTGGCAGGCGATGATCATTTGCCCGAGTTAATTAATATCTAATGGATGAGAAGAATATATATGGAGAAAAATATGTTTGTAGATAAACGAGACGATTAGAACGACACATTAGATAGCTCGCGATATTTATTCATAATATTGTCTCTGATTCATTGTACATTTTTTCCATTTCTCTCATTGTTTATTTTCCGTTAAATTTTTCCTGTAATTCTGCGTGAAACAAGTCAAAAGTGACGCGAGTTTGAAAACTTTTAACGTTACTATTATTAGCAGTACGAGCGTTGACCACGGCGCGAAAAGTGGCGCTCTCGGCGTTTCGTTCGTTTTGTATCGCGTGAACATTTTTTTTTTTGGTTATGAAAAAAATGCCGTTGATGAAATAAACTTAATGGCAAATCTACCGTGTCGTGTTATTGCCACGCGTCAAGACGCTCGATAAAAAATAAAACATTAACGTGCGTGACTTACCGAAAAAAAAAAACAACAAAGAAAATCAACAAATTGTAGACTGTGCGAGACGACATCGCTCCACCGACGAATCTCTCGCAGCTACACTGACACATTATACACACTGCACACACACACACGCGCACAAAACTCCGGTACTCGTCTTCTTCTATTTACGCGACCTTGTATTCTTTTACTCGCCAAAAGGTTATACGCTCGTGTCTCTCATTCCTCTTTCCTGTAATTCCGCGAGGAACAAGTGAAAAGTGACGCGAGTTTGAAAACTTTTAACGTTACTATTATTTGTAGTACGAGCGTTGACCACGGCGCGAAAAGTGGCGCTGTCGGCGTTTCGCTCGTTTTGTATCAATACGCACGCACAAAACTCCGGTACTCGTTTTCTTCTGTTCACGTGATCTTATATTATTTTACTCGCCAAAAAGTTATACGCTCGCGTCCCATTCCTCTTTCCCCGGGATTTCTTTGTTTTTTTTTCTTGGTTAATAAATGCACAATGAAAAAAAAGCAACGCGAAGAAATTTTTGACATTTGTATAGTGATTGATCAGTTTGAGCTTGAATAATTGGCTATTTGGATAAGAGACAGACGAGAAATGAGAGAGAGAAAACTCGGCGGTATTGGTAAATTGGTAAGATTAATTCCCGAAAGTGGCTGTCGCGTTTGCGTGTGCTCACACATGTGTGACCCTCTCGGCGCACTCGATTATTTGAATCTGCCGGTCGAGCCGTGAAAAAATGTCGCCAGATGGCGCGACGAAAAGAGCGGAAAAATTTGAATAATACAAATTTAAACTTTGTATTCACGCGTCAGCGGGGAGAGGGCGCGCACGTCGTTGACTCTTTTACACATCGAACGAGGCGAGCGCACAATGAAAAATAAAGCGATGAAAGATAGAAAGAAAGAAACTAAAACAAAATGAAAATACATAAGTAAGAATTGTTACGAGATTGGTTTTTGTTGAATAGTTGTAAGGTTTTTGTAATGACGCTAACTAGAATTTATTATCGTCACGTGAAGCTAAAGATACGAGAAAGATTGAGAGAGAAAAATGAACAAAAAAAGAGCAAAGTATGTATAAATATTAAAAAAAAAAAAACAAAGAAAATGATATACGACGAAAACTCGTGAGATTTGCAAGTAGAGAAAAAGAAGAAAAATACTACAATATAGTGATTTTATCTCGTAAGTTTTTGGTCGTGATTCAGCACACGTAGAATGCCCGTATATGGCGGTTAGCGCGTTCCCCGAAAAAAAAGAATCACACGATAAAAGGCAAAGCATGCATTTAAATAACAAAATAGTCCTTGAGACTACCCTCGTCGAATAAACACGAGATTATCGAGAAAATCTTTTACCTCTCCCCACATCAGTACTTATATAATACGATGAGAAAAAAAAAGGAACGAAACAGAAGGTAACAGATAAAAGAATAATATGTAATAGAGATAAACCGCACTGGATTAACCTAAAAATAAATTGCGGAGCACGTGATTTTCTCTCTACCCCCTCCAACCCCCCGTTCTTTAAACAATCTTTTTCTTTTTCGCTCTCTGATGGCTTCCAATAATTCATTAAACCTTGACGAGAATATATTGAATAACAGACAGCCACAACCACTGCACCTTATCGAGATGAAACCGCACAAGTTTTTCACGATAGAAATGGGGAAATTGACTTTTTGCTCGAATGAGACTCTCGTTGAAAAAAATGTTTAACGGTTTTTCAATTGCATATTAAATATCTCAATAATTCTCACATGCAATAATTCATTAATAATTCATACGTTGAAAAAAAAAAAAAAAATAAGAAAGAAATATATTGAAAAGAAATACCGAAACATAACCAACAAAAAATAATAATTCCGTTCATGCACTTCATCGTCACAAATACAAGGAAAAAAATAAAATAAAAAATACAGTCAACGTATCGAGTGACAATATTGATAAGAAATTTTTTATATATATTATTATATAGATGTAAAAATCTTGTTCACTGAAAATATCATATCGACTGCACCCAAAAGTACAATTTTTCATAAGTTATTCTGTCATCACTGAGAGTCTCGTTGAGCAAATGCATTAAAACAAAAATTATAATTGAATAAATAATAGAAAATTTGCAGCATTTTTCATAATCACGAAAACTCGTACGACTGCCGGAGTTTGTTACAAATTATTATTTTTAGAATTAATTAATGATATGTCATAAAAAAAATGTGCGAGAGCTGCAATAAGAAAATACGTGCAAAATTTAACGAGATAGAAAATAATGAAAATCCTTGATATTATATGTACCATCTATATATAGTGACAAAAAAAAATTCCCCATTGAATTTTCAATGTCGTTGAGCGATGGAGAGAGAGAGAGAAATTGTATTTTGAACGTTTTCGTGCAGAGAAAAAAAAATCACGTGCTTATAATAATAATTCAAAAAAATTGAAGCATATCGAAAACGACAATGAATTATCCGATTAACGAATTTTTCCTCCTTTCTAACGTGCCCTGGTTACAATATTAATTCTCGGGATGTTAAACGCGTGGAAAAAAAAAATCTATAATATGCCTCTGATCCCTTTTTTTTTTTTTTTCTACTTTCTCATGGTACGTAAAATTTTCACCTGATAATTCAAGAATTATGCAGAATTTATGGCAAGGATGGACACCGTTCGAATGAAGAATAATTTAAAAATAAAATTCTTAATAAAATTATCTGTGACTATAAAAAATATTAAATGTTAAATTTAAAATATTCTCTCTTTTTTTTTTTTACCGATTGTACAAGTACAAAATGTGCTAATAATATTCTTGAAATATTTTTACATCGTTACAATATTCTTGGAATAATTCTATAATACTAAAAAAAAAAAAGAAGCAAAAAAATCTTGTAATTTTTTATTTATCATAAATAATCGTTTTGCATTGTTTTTTTTTTTTCTTCCACATAGTGTCCATCCCTGCTCGGCGTCGTTACTTTTTCTTCTTCAAATATCTCAAGGTTTCTTCTCGATCGCAGAGATTATAAAAATAGACCGAGAGGGAAAAAAAAAAAAACACAATTTACGACGATCATGTTGCATTTCGTCATAGTTGAGAAAAACTTTGACACACGTATAGTTGAGGCCCAAAAATGCAAAAAAAAAGAAAAGAAACGAGATAAAAGGAATAACTTTTAATTCTATCGATATTATAAGATTAATAGATGAATTAATCGTTACAGAAAAATGAGAACAAAAAATATGAAATTAAAAAAAAAAAAAAAAAAACGAGTAATACATATCTTTATGAAATATTATTCTGCAATCCTGCGGGAGCGAGAGAAATTTTCAAAGTGCGAAAAGAATGTTTAAAAAAAGTGAGTGGAAGAACGAGTAAAAAAAAAAATGAAAAATTGAATGAATAAATGATTTAAAAAAAAAAAAAAAACGAGAGATATCTTCTGATTTTCGGGGCCAATCGGAGTCGAGGGAGACCACGTGATCCCTCGGACACGTGCTCACTCTGCAATTCTATTGTTAAAAGAAGAAAAAAAAATTACGAAAAGACGTGGCGAGATATCTTTTTATTCCTACGTTTAAAAGCATAAAGTATATATATATATACGTATATTGTAAATACAATGAGACATGTTTTTTCCTATGTTAATAATTGTGCCATTGAGAAAATTTGCAATTTTTACCATTTTTTGTCTGCAGCTTTTATTATTATTATTATTATTTTCGATCGATTTGAGCTAAGGGCGAGGGTAAGCCTATGAGGAATTCCAGGCAAAATTGTCAGAAACGTAACTTTTTTCCATTTAAGTAAATTTTATGGTAACACAAAAAAAAAATCTACCCCAATTAAAAAAAAAAAAATGAGTATCATCGAAAATTTCGAAAAAAATTAACTCGATGTTTTTTTTTTTCAAAAATGGATCTCAAGAATGATACACTTTGTAATTAATAGCTTGAAATGGTGAAAAATTCAGAAAAATATCAATAATTGAATTATTATAATTAAAAATTTCAAAATCAATAAAAAAAATTGTCAATTTTTTATTTGGTAAAGAGAAAAATAAAAAAAAATGGCGAAAGTCACGGCCTGGTTGATAATTGTCACCGAATGCCCCATACACGCTCATAAAATAATGTGTAATTCTATTATTATCCATAGGGAGAAAAAAAAATCGACGTTGAGATGAGAGCAAAAGCGTGTAAAAAAAAAAAAAAAAGGCTCTCGAAATAGTCCCGAGATATTATACAGTGTGCGAAGGTCTCAGGTCAGGATCTCTCCATCTCTCTGAGAGATCCTGAGTATGACTCGTGTCGAAGAAAAATGTTTTAATTTTAATTTTTCTAAACGATGTCGAGGGCGTTTTCTTTACCATGTGGGATAACTCACGCTCCAACGCCCTATTTTATCTTCTCAAAAGACCCTCGATTAAAAATTGCGATCCTCATTTAACAGAAATATATATATATGGTCGATTATGATAAAATTGCCATTTTTATGACGCACGAAAGAGAAGAAAAAACAAAAAAAAAAAATTCCATCGTCTCTCGTCAGCTGCACTTACGATCGATTTTTCAAATTAATCCTAAAAACAAACTTTTTTACATTCTCTTTGACCCCATAGACTATCCTATACGAGAAATCATACGAGTACCCTGAAAAAAAAAAAATAAAAAAAAAAAAAAATTCGTCAATGTTACATATACGAGCGACGAGACAAAAAATTGAAAAAAAATGGGACTGTTTCTCGCAGCGTTTCCGATCCCTTACAATTTTTTGTAATAATAATAATAATAAATAAATAAATAAATAAACGATAAAATTGGCGTGTTAAGTTTTTGTGATCGCTCCAATTTCTCGTTACACACTACTATTATGTATATATATATATATATATATATATATACAAAGGTTGCATTATATAATGATTGGTTGATTTAAACAAATTTGCCTCTCTTACGACGAGCGCGTGGTGTGTGATAAAAAAAAAAAGAAAAAAAAAAAAAGACACGAGGATTCGATCGGGGTACGAGGGGTCAGGATTCTAGATGAATTTGGACTTTGCAGCTTTGGTGTGTGATATAATTCTATGAAACTCCCAAACAACAAAAAAACGAACGAACAAACAAAAATAAATCTGTGCAAAAAGCCTCGAAAAATATTTCGAGAGCGATGAAAACAAATAACGAAAATAATAAAAATATTAAGAAATAATTTTAAAAAAAAATGAAAATACAAAAATGAAGCGATGATGACACCAATAATGGGGGAGGGAAAAAAGCACATATCAAAGGGGAGAGTCAATTTCCGAAAGGGATTTGCCATGAATGACGATGCATTGTAAAGTAAAATGAAAAAAAAAAAAAAATCACAGATGTGTTTTGCGCGTTAAGATTATAAATTATATGAAAAAAAGGGCACGCACGTTTGGATGGAGCGATGAATTGTAAATCGCGAAAAATGACAAAAAAATAATAATAATAAACTCTCATATCGCATCTATTATTGTATTCGGTCGTTGACACACGCTGAATTATTAAGGGGACAAAAAAATCGCAATAACGGTGGAGAAAGCAATGACGATAAAAAAATTTTAAAAAAATTAAAAAAAAATGAAATTGTACTTGTAAAAATCATCTAACGAATTATACGATCTTGATTCTTGCCAGCATATTAACATCGATATCTCGTTATTCTCATTGTCTATTTTATTATGTCCTCGATGCTATATCCTTTTATTTTCTTTTATGATTAAAATAAAGACTGAAATTATGGAAATGAACAGACATCTCAGTATCTTATTAATTTTATAAAAAGTTTCAATTTTTTATATTTTAATATCATTTTAAAAATACTATTTAATATATTGTGGGAAATAATTTTTTGAAAAATATAAATAAGCGATAAATAAAAAGCTTGATTGTTTTTTGTTATCCCGAATATAAATAGAAATGAGGATTTATCAACAGTCGATAAGAGCAGAAAAAGAACATTTTTGTAATTTTTATACTCTATATTGTTTAAATATTGCTGAAAATAATCAAACAAACAAATAATTAAACATATATATATATTTTTTTATCAATTTTCATCATCCAAGAGCTGAAATACTATTAAATTATAAATCTCACCAAGGCTGAATGAGTTTTTCACGATATTTCTCGTGAATTCGCCAGGATTGGTCGTCCATAGCTAAAAAAAAATAAAAAAAATCTCTATTCGATTACTTTTTTGATTTTGAAAAAAAAATCAAATTGTCCCAAAAATATTTTGGGATAATCGAAAATCATCGATCCTCATCGAAAATGGTAGAAACAAATTGCAAAGTTCAATAAATCCTCGAAGCTATTTGTTTAAAAGCTCGATTCGTGCCTGCAATACTCAAATCTGTTGAAATCGAGTCGTACAAAGGCTAGGGGGGTAGTTTAGGATATCTGGAAAAATCTTAGAAGGGTGGTCGTTCGAAAAAAAAAAAAAAAAAATCTATTCGATTTAGGTTTACTTTTTTGATCTCAAAAAAAAAAATTCAAATTATCCCAAAAATAATTAGAATTAATAAACGATGTCTCAGTTGTATATTTCCTGATCAAAAATGGTAGAAACAAATTGCAAAGTTCAATAAATCCTCGAAGCTATTTGTTTAAAGCTCGATTCGTGCCTGCAATACTCAAATCTGTTGAAATCGAGTCGTACAAAGGCTAGGGGGGTAGTTTAGGATATCTCGAAAAATCATAGAAGGGTGGTCGTTCGAAAAAAAAAAAAAAAAAATCTATTCGATTTAGGTTTACTTTTTTGATCTCAAAAAAAAAATTCAAATTATCCCAAAAATATTTAGAATTAATAAACGATGTCTCAGTTGTATATTTCCTGATCAAAAATGGTAGAAACAAATTGCAAAGTTCAATAAATCCTCGAAGCTGTTTGTTTAAAGCTCGATTCGTGCCTGCAATACTCAAATCTGTTGAAATCGAGTCGTACAAAGGCTAGGGGGGTTAGTTTAGGATATCTCGGAAAATCTTAGAAGGGTGGTCGTTCGAAAAAAAAAAAAAAAAAGACGAAGAAGAAAAAAATCGCTGTGGTGGCGCGCGGTGGTGGCTTCTCGTATATCATGAACAAACACGATGTGAGCCAATCGAGAGAAAAGGGTGGATCTGGCGAATGTTTATCTTCTTTGGGGTATTCTGCCCCCCCCCCCCGCCCGGCCGGCGGCCGCTGCTGCCACCGCCGCCGCCCGCGCCCCCCAGCCAGCCAAAGGGATGCTGTTTCTTGTTGCTCGGAAGAACCACCAGGCGGCCAGGCGTGTTTCAACGAGCCGTACAGTTTGAACGAGCAGCCAATCCTCGAATGCCTATGCGGCGATCAAGCATTTTCAGCATGAGCGCGCGGGATTGAAGAAACATAACGACGCGCATCCGGGAAGGAAAAATCATAATATCTTTTCTTCAGTCGACGATTAACCGCGACGTCCAAAGATTCAAATCTCAAGTTATCTAATGGAAAAAAAAATAATTTTGTACATTTTTTTTTTTAAATAAAAAAAAAAAAAAACTTCAACGATGGAAAAAAAAATTCATTAAAATTTTCATCAACGAAATAAAAACTTTCTCAATTGTTTTTTTAATCTATTACTGGATTTTTGGTTTTTTTAACATAATAATCATCTAAAATATTATTTGAAAAATAGTGAAAGATTTGAAAAGATCGAAAATTTAAAAAAAAAAATGTTGCGTGGAAAATTGAAAAAAAGAGATCAGGAAGATAATAATAACGAGTGCAAGCAGAGAAGACCAAAGTGTGCTCGATGCAGAAATCATGGATTGATCTCATGGCTAAGAGGACATAAACGAGAATGTCGCTATAGAGAATGCCTCTGTCCAAAGTGTTCCCTAATTGCAGAACGACAAAGAGTTATGGCAGCTCAGGTAAGACAAAATATATACCTTCAATTATATATATATATATATATATGTTTTTTTTTTTTTTTAATCTGAAAAATGAAATATTTTCATATAAAATTTAGATGAAAATTTTCAAAATTTTATATTGAAAATTTATATAAAAATTTTCAAAATTTTATATTGAAAATTTATATAAAAATTTACATTAATTTTATATCGAAAATTTAGATAAAAATTTTAAAAATTTTATATTGAAAATTTATATAAAAATTTTCATTAATTTTATATTGAAAATTTAGATGAAAATTTTCAAAATTTTATATTGAAAATTTAGATAAAAAATTTCATTAATTTTATATCGAAAATTTACATAAAAATTTTCATTAATTTTATATTGAAAATTTAGATAAAAATTTTCATAAATTTTATATCGAAAATTTAGAAAAAAATTATCATAAATTTTATATGAAAATTATCATAAATTTTATATGAAAATTTTAATAAATTTCATATGAAAATTTTCATAAATTTCATATGAAAATTTTAATAAATTTTGTATGAAAATTTTAATAAATTTTATAATTATCTCATTTTTATTTAACACGTTAATGCCACCATATGAGGACTGATGGATCGCGTAAAAAATCGGCCTCGGGCTCAACGTCTAACTTGCTCATTAATTTTTTCTCATTAATTTTTTTTTTTTTGTTTTTTTTTTTTATTAATTCATTTTCCTCCTTGATGGACGTACAAGAGAAAAAGGAGGATTTGCTCTCGTCACATCAATCCTGTGTCTCTAATATATCATGTAAAAACTATACACTCGAGAAGTTTGGAATCCATTATCGCTCGGTATAGCGTTTCATTTGTGTTTGCACGAGCATTATGACGCGATACTCGATCTTGTGTCTACATCGTAAGCTTTCAATCCGGCTCTCCAACTTGGGTATATAAAGCGATGTATACCGCATTCATATAAAGTCAACTTCATCCCTTATATATATATATATATATTTATTTATTTATTTATTTATTTATTTATATATATATTTATTTATTTATTTATTTATATATATATATTTATATTTATTTATTTATATATTTATATATATATATTTATTTATTTGTATCCTAAGAATTTCAATCGCTAGAGAATATACAAATTTCCTAGAAATATATACAAAGTAATTCTTTATCATTGGAATAAAAGTTCATATCGTTTTCCATACATTGTTAATGTATATAATTAATTAATTTTCTCACAAGTATAAATATTATTCCTAATGTTTTTTTTTAATTTTTTATCACTAATTGAAATTGATATTATGAATATTATCTTATTTTAGCTACTTTATTTTATTTTTTTTAACTCCAACGTGTCATTTGAGTTTTTAATTAAAACAAATAAAAACTTTAAGCAAAATATACATATATTTTGTCTGATGAAATATCGAAAAGATTAAAATATAAATGAGCCTGAAGTGATTTTTATGATTTATTTATTTTTATGATTTTCTTTGTCTCACTTGATTTTATTTAAAAAATTATTTTTTCAATTTATAAATAATAACATATGATTAAAATTCTCAATATAAAATGTCGACCATCAAAATTTATATTTATGTTAATATTTATAAATTTTGATGGTCGACACTTTATATTGGACATATTTATTATTAAATGAATATGATAAGTGAACAAAGACACAATTTTATTTTCTATTTTTATTTTTTAACTTTCTTTTCTTTTTTTTTTAATACAGATACATTTTTTTTTTACATCGTCACACACAGAAGAACTTTTTCTCTTGCGTCAAAAAGACACTCTGATTCGAGTCCGGGTGGTCCGGCTTGTAACAACAACCGACCAAATGTTCTGAAAATGTATCCTCTCCCTATTGACACAGACGATGTTTTGGAGTTAAGAAAACACATATATGCAGTATCGTATCCATTACCGATTTTTTTTTTCGTTTTTTTTTTTATCAAACACACGTGCAATGGACATTGATGATTTTTTTTAAATTTACGCAATGAGAAAAAGAATTAAAAAAAGAAGAAAAAAAAGCGATTGCCCTCAGCTATTGACCTCAGTATGGCAAAAGTAGCAACAGGACAAAAACTTTCCCTATTGACACAGACGATATGTTTTGGAGTTCAGAAAACACATAATATGCAGTATCGTATCAGTTACCGATTTTTTTTTTATCAAACACACGTGCATGGACATTGATGATGATTTTTTTTTTCGAAATTTACACTACGAGCAAAAGAATTTAAAAAAGATTGACCTCAGTATGGCAAAAGTAGCAAGAGGACAAAAACTTTCCCTATTGACACAGACGATATGTTTTGGAGTTAAGAAAACACATAATATGCAGTATCATATCCATTAAGGTTTTATTTTATTTTTTTCGTTTTTTTACAAAACACGTGCAATGGACATTGATGATTTTTTTTTTAATTTACACTATGAGAAAATAATTAAAAAAAAGAAAAAAAAAAGGGATTGCCCTTAGCGATTGACTCTCCCTATTGACACAGACGATATTTTGGAGTTAAGAAACAACATAATATGCAGTATCATATCCAGTACCTTTTTTTTTCGTTTTTTTTTTATCACACACACGTGCATGGACGTTGATGATGATTTTTTTTTTTTTAATTTTACACAATGAGCTCCCTATTGACACAAGCGATGTTTTGGAGTTCAGAAAACACATAATGTGCAGTATCATATCCATTACAGTCTTATTTTATTTTTATTTTTTTCGTTTTTTTACAAAACACGTGCAAGGGACATTGATGGTGATTTTTTTTTAAAATTTACACTACGAGCAAAAGAATTAAAAAAAAAAGAAGTGTAACTAATTGTAATAAATAATTGTAAATTTATCAAATATTAATTGCAAAATAATACGAATGATTTATTTGATGAATTATGATGAAAAGGTCGCATTGAAGAGACAACAAGCTGCCGAAGATGCGATTGCCCTCAGTATGGCAAAAGTAGCGACAGGACAAAAACTCGATCGTCTTCCACCCGGAAAAATTTTTGGAATGTCTGTGACCGAGCCAAATTCATCGAGACTTCAGTCTCCATCGCCCACGACAGAATCATCAATTTCTATAACAGATGAAACATCAACGATGAGGGAAGATCACGGTGAAGCGAAGAAAGAAGATTTGTCGATGGTATCGGAACTTTTGCCAAATCGAACATCAGCCCAAAGTCCTTTGGTATTTAAATTTTTTATTTATTTATATTCATCTCAAATTTTCCTATTCAATTTTTTTTAATTCTTCACATTTCCCCAATTTTTATTTTTCAATCATTAAAAAAAAATTTTTTCAATTTCCTCTTTTTAAATTTTTCTACCTCCCTTTTAATTGCCTTTTTTTTTTAATTCGTTCTATAACTTTCTACTCATCTTGGATGAAATTTATATAAAAAAAAAAAAGATCGTAATATTTAATTTTATTTCATTCCAGCCGAAAGAAAATGGCAATAGTGGGATGAATTTTTTCAATCTCCACTTTTTAAATTTTTCTACCTCCCCTTTAATTGCCTTTTTTTTCAATTCGTTCTATAACTTTCTACTCATCTTGGATGAAATTTATATAAAAAAAAAAAAGATCGTAATATTTAATTTTATTTCATTCCAGCCGAAAGAAAATGGCAATAAAATTGACTCGAGTGCTCTGTTCAATGTGGCAAAACGAAACGAGACAAGTGCCGATGAATCCTCCAAGGAAACAAATTCCGTATCACAAACTTCGGTGGAGACTCTTGCGCGATTATTCCCAAATACGAAACTCTCGGTCCTCCAATTGGTACTTCAACGCTGTGGCCAAGATCTCATCAAGGCAATCGAGTATTTTGCGACCGACAGTGGAATCGGTACATCCTCCTCGGCTTTTCGTCCACCAATCCAAAATTCACTTCCGGAAACGAGATCTAGCACGGAATATCCAAATGTTTTTCCACTATCGCCAATGTACTCGAATCTATCGAGAAATCTCTATGGCGATGGCGGTTATTGTCTTCTCAATATTGTTCCCGATCAATTATCACGTGGTCTCGTTTCCGGTGAATTGTCAAATTGCGGAACTCACGGTTTTTCCACCTCAAAAGCAGCCTCAAGCTCCCATGAGCAGGACAACAGCGTTGCTTTCAGCGTTCGGTACAATAATTATTTCAACTCGAGTGTTCAGCAACAATTGCGCGAGCACACCAGCCGAAATAGTTTGCTTCATTTTCCACCAGTCATACCGGGAATTCCTTGCGTACAGCCAAACTGCACCCAGTGCTACAAATTTATTTAAAAATATTATTTATTCTGAGAACGAGAAAAACGTAAAAAAAAAACCTCAAAAGCATAATTCAAAAATTTTATCAAATATTCGACAATTATCAAACTTGCAGAAATTATTTTGACTCACGTTTTTTCCACCTCAAAATCAGCCTCGAGCTCCCACGAGCAGGACAACAGCGTTGCTTTCAGCGTTCGGTACAATAATTATTTCAACTCGAGTGTTCAGCAACAATTGCGCGAGCACACCAGCCGAAATAGTTTGCTTCATTTTCCACCAGTCATACCGGGAATTCCTTGCGTACAGCCAAACTGCACCCAGTGCTACAAATTTATTTAAAAATATTATTTATTCTGAGAACGAGAAAAACGTAAAAAAAAAAAAACCTAAAAATTCAAAAAAATTTATTAAATTTTCAGAAATTATTTTTAATTAAATTATTAAGTTGCGTCATACCAGGAATTCCTTGCGTGCAGCCAAACTGCACACAGTGCTACAAATTTATTTAAAAATATTATTTATTCTGAGAACGAGAAAAACGTAAAAAAAAAAAACCTAAAAATTCAAAAAAATTTATTAAATTTTCAGAAATTATTTTTAATTAAATTATTAAGTTGCGTCATACCAGGAATTCCTTGCGTGCAGCCAAACTGCACGCAGTGCTACAAATTTATTTAAAAATATTATTTATTCTGAGAACGAGAAAAACGTAAAAAAAAAAAAAACATTATTTAAAAACTATTATCCAATATTCCACAATAATCAAACTTTTCAGAAAATCATTATGAACTATTCAAAAAATCCGAAATTTTTTTCTTCTTCATTTGGATAAAATATTTTTTATTTTTTTTTAATCAAATATCCACACATGATAACGGAATAATTTTCTTGCATCATAAGACAAAAATTTCTATTTAGTGCTGGTACTCGAGTTACATCGATTTTATGTCATTATTCAATTACGAGGAACAAAAAAAAAAAAAAAAGAAAACAAAGTTGTATATCTCGAGCCCTTAATAATATTAAAAAATCCGAAATTTTGTTCTTCTTCATTTGGATAAAATATTTTTTATTTTTTTTTAATCAAATATCCACACATGATAACGGAATAATTTTCTTGTATAATAAGACAAAATTTTCTATTTAGTGCTGGTACTCGAGTTACATCGATTTTATGTCATTATTCAATTAAGAGAGGAACAAAAAAAAAATAAAAAAAAACAAAGTTGTATATCTCGAGCCCTTAATAATATAATACGAGCCTATCTATCAATTTCATTGATTTAATTACGTTATTTCTTCCTTTTTATCTCTTTCTCGTATTCCTTTTCGGTTTGCTTGCTTGCCCCAAGCGATATTGCAGAAGTGATAGGGCGTGACAAATCGAATTAGTAAGATTTACAAAATGGTTGAACAAACAGAATCGGTATCCCGACTGAATTTAAGTGAGATTCGCCCGAAGGGGCTTCTTCGCTTCGCCCGGTACTTTTATTTTCTTTTTTCCCAAAAGAAAATACAATTTCTCTCCTCTTATTCCTTCGGGACATGCACGTAGAGCCTTCGTGGCCTGAATCTTTAAGTACACTCAAAACTTAACACCGAGAAAATTACGCGTGAGAAAGAGAAATTGAAAAATTGAGAAATCACAGCAGCATTTCATCCTCTTTTTCTCTCTCGACCAATTTTTGTTTTTTTTTTCCACTCAAACGTTGAGTTAGTGAAAAAAATAATAATATAATTATTTTGAAATTGTGGCAATTATTATTATCATTTTTTACATCAGAGACAGATCAAACAATTCGCCGGGCGCAATTGGGGGTCTTAAATGTTTTTTTTTTTTTTTTTTCATAAATCATGTTTACGGTGATTCTCCATCCATTCCATTCACAGACAAGACATAGCATATATACACACTCACGTGATGATATTCTATTCTCCCTCCTTATCTCGATTTTTTTTTGTTTTTTTTTTCTTACTTTATTTACATTTTTTTTTTTTTTTTTCATCTCTACCCGTGAAAAATATCGAATGTTCGTATATGAGCGATGATGAACGATGAATATTGATCGATTTTCCTCGTTTAAAAGCGCAAGTGCGGTTTGTTTTTTATCATGTGCCTGAAATAATAGAAAATTTGATTTATTACGAGAAAAATTGTATTAAAATTTATCAAATAATTTATCTCGTGAAAAGGAGAAGAAAAAAAAAAATGCTCACTTGTCGAGATGTTCCCAGAACATCATGAGAGCTGCCCTGTCCAAATGTCGTTTTTCTCGGCTAAGTTCGATTACCGTGACGGCCCAACGTGCAACGTTCGCATCGAGTTTCATCTCATCGTATTTCAAATGAAATCCACAGACTGGAATTTGAATAAATAAAAATCCAATTAAATATATTAAGGAGAGTTTTTTTTTAAATTAAATAAATTAAGAATATTCCACGAATGATCTTAGTTAATAATAAAAAATATCAACATATTGTAAAATGAAGATTAAAAAATTTAAAAATTCAAATTTTCATATTATTGAATTATCAATATTTTGGTGATGAACCTTTGGAGAAAATTTCAACGGGATTGCCATCAAAGGGCCATCCCTTAAATTGCCAGGCAGGTCCCATTACGAAAACTGCAACGACTCTCTCCCAATCGGCATTGGTAAGTTTTTGGGGCGTATCAACGACTCGATAAGGCACCGTAAGTCCACCGTCCTTTCTGCGTTGCAGTAAAACTTCATTTTCTCTCTTGGAACCGGATGCACGTTTTTCCTCATTGCTAACGTATCTCAATTCCTGAAGAATATCCTTGGTATTGTACATCGTGATTAGCGATGTGTTTGCATTTGGTATTATGATTATTGGCGTTCTACTCGGTCGTTTATTTTGCGCCGCTTGTTGAGGAGTTAATTTTGCCGCAGAAGTTGGCAAAAGACCGGAAGTTGGCGTTGCTGATGGATTTGCGCTCGGTGGTTTTCTCACAGCTGGATTTGTACCCTCGGTCACAGATTTCAAGGTCATACCATGATAAGTTCCCATAGTATCAATTTTAAAGCCCTCAGTTTCCTCCTTTTGTCTTATGAATCTTTCCTGATCGTAACGATTGTAAACGGCTGGCTGTGGCAAAGGTCTCATTGGAGTTGAGCGAGGCGTGACCATCGGTGTTGGTGCCGAGGGCCCTTTTTGTCTTCCTTCTTCTCTCGCCTTGATACTTTGCAATATTGCAAATATATTCTTAGCAAAAACTTTGCCGCTGCTTTGCAATATCGTTGCTCGCGTTCTCCATTGTCTCTCCCTCGAGACAATGTCCTTTGTGTCGTCAACATCGAGATCGAGTATGACCCGCAAATCTGAACCCATTCCAATGTCATCATTTTCTTTGATCGTTGTACGTTTTTTGGCCAAACGTTTTGCTTTTATAGCGGCAATTTTCTCAACCGACATCGCCTCCGAGAGAGATTTTATATTATCCACAGTGACCGATGCCTCTTTTGGCGCATCGAGTCGAGCAGCCAATTGCTCCTTGACCTTTTGCACGTGAGTTTCCTCGAAACGTGGCTTTTTCGATGAGCCACTCTCAGTCCCATCATCGGCTGTCCGTTTAACTTGGGTTGAGAGACCGATCGGTGCCGATTTGTCAATGGCCGCCGAATTTGCCGTCTCGCCATTGAGATAAGCCAGTAAATCTTTTCTGTCCGGTCGACGCACCACTGGAATATTCTCCGCTGCTGCTTGACGAACGTAAACGGGATGAGTCAGCTGTACATGTTTCAATAGAAACAGCAAACACTCGAGCGTGTAATACTCTTTGGCATTTCCTTCCTTGCCTGACCTACGATACGAAATTCCTCAAATTTGAATAGAGAACAAAATTCTCGTATCGAGTTTTAGCGGTGAAAAAAACAAAAACCACGAATAAATAATGACGAATCAGATAGAAACAAAAAGAAGAAAATAAACACGAAAATTAATGCAAACGATGACAATCTGGCGAGATTGAAATGAAAAATTTGAGCAAATGAAAAATTTTAACCACCACTTACCCGTATGTGAGATAATTCGTTTTAACATTTTTTGGCCACGAAAATTCACCAAATATTATCTCATTTTCACGCTCGATTATTTCCTTTTTGTTGACATTGTACTGTCGCAAAAGAGACAACGGATCCGCCATCTTTATTATGCAGTAAAAGAGACACTGGCGCACTTTTGCGAAGCAAATTGAAATTTGAGGTTAGAAAATTCTCCCGAATTCTCGCCGCAGCGCCACTCTGCGGCGCTTTTGATGAACTAAGAAACGCGAGCTAACTTCACACCTCCACAGCACAATTAATTCTTATCACAGGTCAAGGTCACAAGTCATTTTTATTATGGTTAAAAAATGTACTCGATAATTAAAAATAATCAATCTCTCAATAAACATAAATATTAATTATAATATTTGATGATAAATAATTTAAGCCGGGAATCGTCGAAAATGGGAGGATTCACGCAATTTTTATTCATCGGCGCGTTAATACTCCCAAATGGAATTTGTACAGTCACAGAGACACCAAAAATAGGTAAAAAAATAAAATAAAACAAATTTATTAATTTCCAAAAACAAAAATGTACATTTTAATTGATAAATTTGAAAATTTGTATTTGAAATATTTCAGCTATCATAGGCGGAGGAATTGGTGGAGCATCAGCGTCTCATTATCTTAGCGAATTATTCAATGGTAAATTGAGTATCGATCTTTTTGAAGCAGAAAAGTTGGGAGGACGTTTGGCAACTGTGGAAGTTGCAGGAACTGAATACGAAGCCGGGGGTGCTGTCATTCATGATAAGAATTTACTCATGAGACGTTTCGTCAAATTGCTCGGTAGGTTTGATAGAAGAAAAAAAAATGATTATTTTTAATAATATTGTGAAAAAATTAGGTATGGACGAAAGGCCTTCTTGTGGTGATCAAAAATTTGCTATTTGGAACAGAGACGAATTTGTTTTCGAGGAAAGTTCTTACGAGGTTTTGAGCCTCGCTAAATTAATCTACAGATATGGACTGCAACCTTTTAGACTTCATGGGTAAAGAATTCCAATCAGCCAAGAATATATTAGCAAAAAATTGCATCTATATATATATATATATATATAATTTATTTAAAAAATTGTTTTTTACCCTCGCAGATACGTGAGTTCTGTACTCGACGATTTTGGAAAAATTTATAAACTTCAGGACGATGGCGTAGCATTTAAAAATGTAACTGGCTTATTGTCAGCCATGAACGAAGAATTTCCAAAAATGCTACAAATATCGATGAAGGATCATCTCGAAAAATTGGGATATTCGCCTCGTCTCATTGACGAATTGGTCGAGGCGACTTTGGTCGTAAATTATGGACAAAATACAGACGTTCAGAGCTTTGTCGGTTGTGTATCTGTAGCTGGCGCTGGAGCCTCATTGTGGTCGGTCAAGGGAGGAAATAAAGATGTAATGCATAAAGTTTTATTCTATTCAAATTAAAAAAATTGTCTAAATTGAATTATGAAAATTGGAAATATTTGAGTTATGGTAAAAAAAAACCTGATTTTTAGGTGCCAAAACATCTCGTGTATAGAAACAGCAATGTCAACGTACTCAAATCGATCGTCACAAAAATAATTCATTTGTCAAATAATAACGGAAGTGTCCAGTACGAATTGCACTACCACAATAATGGTAGATCATTTAGATACTCAAATGTTTCGTTTTTTATCAATTCTTTTATCAATAAAACAATTTTTCAATGTTACAGGAAGCTACGACACGATGAAAAGCATTTATGATGTAGTAATCATAGCGACTCCTTTAACAAGCGATCAGAAAATGCCCATAGAATTTAAGGATTTTCCGAAAAACGTGAGCTTTGATTTTCCAGGCACTTATCAGTCGACATTTGCCACATTCGTCCAGGCTGATCTGAATACAAAGTATTTTAATTTGGACAATTCAATCGGAGGTGTACTCAGCTGCGATCCTAACAAAACGATCATCAGTTCAGTGGGAAATTTAGTTTCGGTCGAGGGAAGTTGCTCGAGAGTATGGAAAATATTTACGAGGGATCCTCTGGAGCAAAGTGTCATCGATGATATGTTCATAAAAGTATTTAAAATATATATATATATTTATAGTTAATTTTAAGTATATGAAAAAATTTGGTTTATGAGAAAATGATAAAAAAAAATTTACAGGTCGAAAACGTAAAACGTATGAGATGGAAGGCTTATCCAAAATATACAGGAACAAAGCCACGTTTGGATTTCAAACTTCACGATTCATTGTATCACGTTAATGCAATCGAGTGGGCAGCAAGCGCAATGGAAATGAGCGCTTTGGGAGGAAGAAATGTTGCAATTTTGGCCTACAATGAGTACAAACAACTTCATAGCCAAAAAATCTCGACTGTGGATACAAAACGATCAAAAATTGAAAAAATTTCACGTTACGTCGATCTTTAGATAATGCAATAATTTTCAAAAGAATTCATCAGCAGGATGTAAAATAAATTGTAGCCTTCAGCGCAATGAAAGTGTCGAAATGTGATGAGAATTAGCAATCGATTGTACACAAGAGTCGTGCATTATTTTTTTATAATTTTCGTATTATAACAATAATTTGTTGTCTGGCGAAAATAAAATATTGTTGGCCATTGTTGAAAATTTATGCACACGAGTTAAAATAAGAAAAAAAAAACTGCTGCATTGCTTTAGAGGTATGAAAATTTAATTGATTTATATCGCAAATTTACAAATACTGATCGTTTGTAAAAAAAAAATCCTTCAAAGACTTAAAATCAACAAACCAAACATATCTTAAGAAAAAAAATACATTCTATTGTATTCTTCTGTAAGTTCTGAAAAAAGAAAACCCATGACATGGGCGATCGTGCATGATTTTACTTTCCGCTTGAAACAAATGAGTTTTCTATTTCCAATAAATCTGATCAAATGCAAGCAAGCAGGAGACAC
Organism: Dyspetes luteomarginatus; assembly: GCA_963669185.1. Classification (NCBI taxonomy): domain Eukaryota; kingdom Metazoa; phylum Arthropoda; class Insecta; order Hymenoptera; family Ichneumonidae; genus Dyspetes; species Dyspetes luteomarginatus. The sequence continues at coordinate 31,728,397 of OY769903.1, forward strand.
ATATGACACAATTGTGACTTGACTGTGTATAATTACGTCGTGAAACTTGAATTTAATTATCTCACGATATAATGACTGAATATGCAATAAGAACCATGATGGATTATTATTTTACACTTAAATATGTAGAAAATATGTAAACATATATGTAAACATGTATGTAAGAAATATGTAAACATATATGTAATAAATAATATTACGAAGGATGTAAAAAAAAGATTTCAAATATCTACAGTGGCGCCTTCGTGTCATTCTTTGGCATTACATGCATCACTTATTCTTGATGTTGATTGGTGGGATTAGGCAATGGTGGGGATACGCGACCAATGAGAACGGAGAATGAGGATTCGAATTATTAATTATTAAATGTCCGTCAGCGTCAGCAGCGTGATCAATAGGATAAAAAAAAATCGTCCCAAACTCCGAAAGTCTTTTCTTTTCATTCATCAATCACGCAAAATATAGTGCAATAGACTAATCGAATGAATAACGTGATAAAAGTCGCGATAAACGAATACCAACGTGTGTTTTTTGTGTCGTAAATCGATTCGAGAATCAGTGACACAAACACTTTCATGCTTAACCTAAAAACTTCGCAGTTTAGTGAATTAAAGTCAAATAAATCGATTAAAAGTTTAAATAAACGAATAAAAACAAAATGCAAGCTAAACCTCCAATGACTGCGCTCACTCTCGACTCTTCGACAGCGATAAAACTCACGATGGGCAGTCAAATGTTAAAAGAGAGAGCATTGATGACACGCAATGATGCTTGGCACAGAATAAAAATAATACGAGGCGGAAGATACGACAAAGAGGTAATTTTGAAAACAATTCTTATGGCAATAAAGCCAGCCGATTTGATACCCGTGAGATATCAGGTAAACGGTGAAGATGCATATTTTATAGCTAGAAATTGTGGTCCTGCCCTGGAGATGCTCTGCCGTTCAAATTTAATAATAAACATACAAAATGGCGATCCTATCGTAATAATTGTCACTCTAGCATTTGCCTCAATACACGATCTCAAAATAAACATTCAGCCTATTTTACTCGCTGCATTAACGAGGCGATACAATCCCATTACAAAATATCTCAGACTTGATAATTTTCATCAAGATGACGAGGTAGCAAAAACCGTCTACTGTCCTCTCTCGCAAACAAAAACTCTCGGTCATACTTTAAAACTCGCTAAAACAGCTCTTGGACCATTTGAATATTTAAATCTTCAAAATAACGATCTGACGAGTTTGGCTGCTATGGAAAATTCAAATCTTCCTTCGCTCAGAGGCTTGGATATTCGTCGCAATAATCTATTGACAATGGAGGCGCTGAACTCGTTAAAAAATTTATCAATAACGGAAATTTGGCTCGATGGCAATCCATTGTGCGAAAATTATGCAAATGCCGAACGTTACGTCCAATCGGCAAAGCGTTATTGTCCAAATTTGAAAAAAATCGATGGCGTAAGTCTCGATTCGCCGGAACTTCCATTAACTCGGGATAATTATCACAGAATCGATAGCGAGTCCAAAAAAATTGTTGATCAATTTTTAATACATTTTTTTAATATCTACGATTACAAGGATCGATCATTGTTGAATGGATTGTATGATAAAAATTCTATTTACTCTCTCACGCTGGGAACTCTTTTGGACACGAATCGACAAAATTTGCGTCCTTTCATTATGGAAAATCGCAATATATTCGATTCTTCGGATTTTACAAAAGAGCTCGAGCTGCTTCATCGTGGACCAGAAGATATAATTGCAGCTTTCAAGAGATTACCCGATACTTTGCACGATAGACAAAGTTTTCGTTGCGATATTATGCTCGAGGAGTATCAACGCATTCTCGTAAGCGTCGAAGGAATTTTCAAGACAACCATCAATTCTACATCGACTATCTTATCATTTTCTCGTACATTCTTACTCGTCGGTCGCGATGACAATGAATATAATATTCTCAATGATCAATGTCACATCGATACGGCAATTACCCCATCGACCATATTTCACGAAGATCCAGACGCAATAATTAAAATGAGAAATGAAGATAAAAATTTTCAAGATCCTGACTTGAGTCCACGAAAAAAGGAACGAATGATTTACATCATGATGGAAGTTACGACTATGAACACGGAATGGTCACACAAATATCTCAACAATGCCAATTGGGATGCCAGAAAAGCAATAATGAGTTTTATGGATAATTACAAATCATTGAATATACCCATTGAAGCTTTTAGCAGATAACACGAGTTGATTAATTTTCTTGATGAACGAGCAGGAACATTTAAATTCGACACGTTGAATTTCATCAAGTAAACGTTTTTATTAAAATTATTTTTCACGTTATTAAGAATTTGTATTCTAAAAAAAAACATCGCTTACGATAATTCAAACGTAAGTGATGAAAATGGTCTGCGAAAAATTGCATTTACGGTAATAAAACGAGGATAAAAATTACGTTATGTGTATATAAGATAAATAAGATTCACAAAAGCATGGCCGTTGGAATCAGACTTTTTTTTTTCTTTTTTGTTACTATTTTTATCAGACTCGATATACTCCCTACTGGATATTTATACGCGTCCCAAACAATCATAGATCGTGGCACGAATGATTAGCACGTATTTCATTTTGATTAAATGAGCGATTAATTTTCTTGATGAACGACACAGGAACATTTAAAGAATAATTCGACACGTTGAATTTCATCAAGTAAACGTTTTTATTAAAATTATTTTTCACGTTATTAAGAATTTGTATTCTACGTAAGGTACAGATAAATAAGTACAAAAAGAAACAAAAGTCCACTTGCTATCAGTAGTATTAAAAAAAAAAAAAAGGATCGCTTACGATAATTGAAATGTAAGTGATGAAAATGGTCTGCGAAAAATTGCATTCACGGTAATAAAACGAGGATAAAAATTACGTTATGTGTATATAAAATAAATAAGATTCACAAAAGCATGGCCATTGGAATCAGACTTTTTTTTTTTCTATTTCTTTTTTGTTACTATTTCTATCAAAGACTGGATATACTCCCTACTGGATATTTATACGCGTCCCAAACAATCATAGATCGTGGCACGAATGATTAGCACGTATTTCATTTTGATTAAACAAGCGATAGAAAAATCATTTTTCTTTCATTGAAAGTAGAATCTGTGGAGCTTTAGCAAAAATTAGATTCTAATATTCGCGCAACGCGTTTCTTACTTTTTTTTGTCATCTTCTAATCGATGTCAGTTGCTCGTCTCGATTTCCACTCGATAACGTTTTATCTTTTTTTTTTTCTTCTTAAGTACTGGTCGTTTTGAGAAAACAAAAAGCCATTTTTATTAGTCAGCACGCCAATGTCAAAATAAACCTGACCAGCAAGATCACGTTCGTGCTTACAAATTGTACTTTCCGGCTTTTGTTTTTCGTTTTTTACGACCGGGCCAACGGTCTTTCATCTTTTCGTTCCTTACACGTCTTGTCGAACGACAAACTTTCAACCTAAGGCAAGCGAGAATTAATTAAATTCTTCGACGCTCTTGAATTAAAATATTACATATATCACATTCTCGAGGTAGGATCTTTGCTGGGTGATTTTGTTTTTTTTTAAATTTTCGTCTCCCCTGTCCTCTCCTCCGTGTCGCCCATGTACTGTGGATGTTTTGAGATTGTAGAAAATATGTCGTTCTTCGAATGACTTCTATAACGTGGCAACAGATCTTGTTCGAAAATCATTTTTTTTTTTTTGTTTTTCTTGTTGATTTTTTGTCGATTAAATCCGGTTGTCCGGATCACAGTTGGTCCAGGCAACCGGGGACGTGCCGAGCAGACTTCCACCTCAATGGGATGGTGGTGAGGGAGGAGGAGGAGGTAGTGAATTCATTTCGAGAAAAGCCTTAGACGGGCGCCTCTTCAATCCGTGTCGGAGTCCTTCCTCTTGATTCCACTTCGCAGGGTCTCGGATACCAGCATTTTTTCTTTGAGGTACTGATAATTTCTCAGTCTCACAACCGCGTAATCCTTCAAATAGAAATCAATCCCAAAAATTAATTACGATTTTAAATGATTGATAAATTTTTTATATTTTTTCAAAACACTCGAAAATGATTTGAAAAAAAAAAATTAATTTCAATAATAATATATTGTGCATCTAGGGAGGAAAGTAGGTTCAAAAAGCAAGCCTAGGAAGCCGCAAAAGCTTCCTCCCGTGATGCACGCGATATTTTTTTTTTACACACGAATGGAAAGCCTATTTTCCTAGCTACGGGCGCAAAACTTCTTTTTCCGCCCTCTCTGCAGGTCGCAAAATTGATCTTTCCGTTCATGTGTGAAAAAAAAATGTTTTTTTTATGAAAAATTGTGTGAAAAAATTGCTTACCCAGTATCCGAATGGAATTTGCGATAATTTAGCATTGACGATGCTCCAAAGACCCCAGAAAAGATGACTAGCCATCGAGAATACTTTGACCTCCTCCAACAAACGTTCTTCCTCCAGGGCGCTCTCTTTGCCAAGTGCCCTCAGATAATTTCTTATGAAGTGGAGCTATCGAAAAAAAGCAAATCATTAGAATTTTGCTCGCTTAGAAACGGAACAAAAAGAAAAAAAAAACTACGATAATTTTACTTTCATCATTATTTTCTTGTTGATCGTTACGAGCTCAGCGTATTCGATCGAACGACACCCTTCATTTTTTATTTCTTTATCAAACGCAATTTTTTCGAAAATTTTACTAATTTTTTTTACTCTTTTTCTCGTCGCGTTTTCACATTTTTTTACATCGTTGTGAAATTCATTCCAAATACATAAAGGCAGAATGAATTAAAATAATTAAATATATAAATTGATTTTGTCTGACAGTAAATCACGAAACCACGAGAATTTGATAATATTTCATTATTGTCGTAATTACGAACGAAAAAATAAAATGTAACAATCTCGTCAGTAGAAACAAAACAATGATATGGCTGATTGAAAACAAAAAATAATGACATCTGATAAGTGTGTCGTTTACCAGGGAGGGGAAGATATACATATATAATTTTTTTTTTGTTTTTTTTTTTCACGAGCGTTTATGAGAGAAAAAATTAAATATCGTAATTGACGCTCATCGAGAGTCACACGATTCGGAGAGCCTTTGATCGATTCATTGCTGTTTGACTCATTGCAACAAATATTACGATTAATTTGGCCTCATTGATCTCTCAATTGGTTCAATTGAATTGACAATGCAAATCGTTAAAAACTCATTGATCAAAAGTTCGTAATCGAGTTTAGAAAAATAATGCAATTTTTATTTATCATTATTGATGCTCGACTCGATTTTATTATTATTTACGAGCGATATTTGCGATTGCAAGTACGAGTGTAATTTCCAATCGCTACAGAATCATTCTTTTTTCGTAAGGTAAAATATCCTGTACTTTTTCTTTCCATACAACATATCTTTGTCCTTTTTTTTTTTTAAAGGACAAAAACGTCTTATATATATATTTTTTTTAAGTAAAAAAATATTTATATTTTTTTGTAAGTAAAAAATATAATTATATATTTTTTTTTAAGTCAAAAAATTATTTATATATTTTTTTTTAAGTCAAAAAAATATTAATATATTTTTTTTAAGTAAAAAAATATTTATATATTTTTGTTTAAGTAAAAAAAATAATTAAGTACAAAGATATCTTGTAGAATCGAAAAAATATTTTACTCTTTTTGATCGGAATTACACATTATCGTGGTGGCGAAAAATTAAGAATTATTTATAGGATACTTAATCGCGACAATTGATTATTCAGAGAGAGAGAGAGAGAGAAAGAGAGAGAGAGAGAGAGAGAGAGAAGAGAGAGAGATTGCGTGTTGAGGTACTCTAGTGTTGTAGAGGCGTAGATCGCCGGGGACTCTCTTGACCACGGTCCCCCCCATCACGATGATGATCGTGGGCCCCCGTATGAGCGAGAGATATCATCAAGGAACAAGAGGCACACCCGGAGGATATCCATATTCCGTCAAGGGCGCAAACGGACAGTTTGCAAACAAATCGTCACGCCCCCCCTGAGCATTGCGTCTCGCAGCAATAGCCAATCATCGGCCTTCTCTCAGAGTTTTCCGCTCCTGTGAAACTAACACATACACACGCAAGCCAACGTGCCCCCCCCCTCCTCCTCCTCCTCCTCCTCCTCACCGTCCACTTACAGCCCTTTTTCCCCATCCTAAGTCCCAAATCCCTGCCCCCCCCCCCCACCCTATAAAAAATAAATTGAAAAATTAACTCAAAGATCGAAAAGAGAGAAAAAAAAAAATGTCTACGATAATTTCTAGAATTCCAACGATTCGTATCAAAATAAAACGAATGCATCGAAGTAAAAAAAATATCACGTGATGATAAATTTTTTGATATTTATGAACAATAAATGGAAATATGAAACGCGAATGATAAATTGATAAGTTTGATAATTCGATATAATCGATTAATGTATCGACGAAAAAAATATTTATGCGTAAAATGGATTTTTTTTTTCGAGTCTCGATGGTCTTTGAGAGTCGCTGAGCTTTGACCTCGGCAGGAATAAATATGAAAAATGGAGCAACATTGATAAATTTATTGAAATTTCACAGTCTCTGTGTTGGATTTTTAATATAAAAAATCGCATCAACCCTCCCAAGTACACCACCCCCACCCCCACCTGCATCCCCCACCCACCCCATAAACGTGACTTACCTTTTGCTCGTCGGACGGTCCGGAACCCGTGCGGTCGTGGAAAAATGGATACTCAGCGGCTGTGTAATCGTACTGCCACTCGACAAAGTGATTCGCAATGTCAAAGCCTCGATAATTGTACGAACAGTACTCGAAATCGATCAGAACCAGTTCGCGCTTTCGTGAATTTTGTCGCAGCAGTATATTGCCCTCTTGCATGTCGTTGTGACAAAATACAACGGGATATTTTTGTTGCATCATGAGTGACCTTGAAAAAAATAAAAATAAGTTGATTGGGGATTTTTTTTTTTTTTTAAACGTTTTTTTTTTTTGTTTAATTTTATAATAATTTTTTTCGAGTTGAATTAGTCAGCCAATTGAAACTGATGGCAATGATTAATGAATTTAAGAATTGTAATTTAAGCCTCCGCCGGTAACCTATGACGATATCGCTGACTTTGGCATTTCTTGCTCGCTGGGGAGGGAGAAACGAGCGCGGCTTGGGACCCACCAGCCCTTAAAAAAACTTTTTTTGAATGAGAACTGCTAGAATATTGAGATGAGACCCAAAACTGATTCCCTGAATTTTTTGGGAATTTTTGGACACCCCCAAGTGGGTTAAAAGTAGCCGATGTCGTCATGGCTGACTTTGGCACTTCTTGGTGTCTCGGGAGGGAGAAACGAGCGCAGCTTGGGACCCACCCACGATGAGACCCAAAACTGATTCCCTGAATTTTTTGGGAATTTTTGGACACCCCTAAGTGGGTTAAAAGTAGCCGATGTCGTCATGGCTGATTTTGGCACTTCTTGGTGTCTCGGGAGGGAGAAACGAGCGCAGCTTGGGACCCACCCACGATGAGACCCAAAACTGATTCCCTGAAATTTTTGGGAATTTTTGGACACCCCTAAGTGGGTTAAAAGTAGTCGATGACGATATCGTCATAGATTGCCGGCGGCGGTGAAAAAATGACGTTACCGACGGAGGGTCAATTGTATTAAAAAAATATAAATTGATCATCACCTGAACCAGGCAAGTTCTTGCGTCAATCCGATCGATCTTATCGTATTGACATTGTCCATTTGTCTCAGATCAATGTCGTCAACGTTTTTGAGCGTTGTCATAGCCGTATCGAGCCACTTTGTCATCGTGTCCCAAATCCACGTTGGCTCTTTGCTTATTGGCACTTGCATCATGTGTATCTGCGCCATTTTTTCAGCCGTTAAACCGCTCAATTCTGGATCAGCCAATTCTTTCGTCAGCAATGGCCTTGCCGGAATATATTCCTCGATTCTTCCACCGGGAAAAACTCCGTGTAATTTTGGACCAAGACGCCTCTCCGACAATAATGTGAATATTACGGATTCGGTAATCAGACCCTCGACCGCTCTTTCGCCATGAACTTGACCGTATATTCTCAACAATACTTGACGAGGCTCACCCCTCACTGGTGCAGCTCCCTCTGGCAATTGAACATTGTAGACCCAATTGCTCAAACCTCCACTGTAACAAATAATTTCGCGATTAAACATTTTTTTTTTTTTTTTTTCAATTTGAGCATAAAATAATTACGATAAGATGGAAATGTCAAACGGAGATTTTTTTTTTTTTTTTTCAATTTTATTTTAAATGTTTAAATTACTTTTTTGATAAATTGCCAATAGTTGCAAGAATTTATTTACAAAAATTGTTTGTAAAAGTGTTTTTTTTTCTCTTTTTATATATATACATAGAAATGCAGAATTTTTTAAAATCATTTCTTCAGAATAAAAATATGAAATAATGATTCATGGATTATTGATCTGGAATATTGCGCGATTTTTTCCCCTCCTTATCCACATTTCCAAGCATTTTTTTTTTTCAATTTTATTTTAAATGTTTAAATTACTTTTTGATAAATTGCCAATAGTTGCAAGAATTTATTTACAAAAATTGTTTATAAAAGTGTTTTTTTTTTATATATATACACAGAAATACAATTTTTTTTTTTATCTCTTCAGAATAAAAATCTGAAATAATGATTCATGGATAATTGATCTGGAATATTGCGTTCTTCTTACGATTGCGCAATATTTTTCCCTCCTTATCCACATTTCCAAGCGATAGGATAAAAAAAATTAAAAAAAAAAAAAAAGGAAACAAAATCGTACCTTATATGCTTGAGTACTATGTTGTCGGCTGTAACGTGCTTCCATACTCCATGCAAGTAGTCACGACAGATACGAGCAGCAGTTGACCTCATCTCGGGATTGTTATCAGACATCTTTATGAAAAAAAAAAAAAAAAAAAAAAAAAAAATTGCAGATAATAAATCGATTCATAAGCATATGATTATTTGTCGATTCGCAGGCTAAACTTTGGCTAAAAGATCCATTGACATAAACTTGATAAATGAGGAGGAATAAAAAAAGTAGAAAAAAAAAAAATGGCTTTTAAATCCAGAAAATTCTTGGGCACTTCGGAAAAGATTATTTGGAATAATTTGTGATAAATCGACGTTACTCGTTGCTGATTTTTCATGTAAATACTATTAATGCTAATATGGTTTTTTTTTTTTTTTCTCTATATATGTATAATTTCGCAGACTACCTACACATTGAGAGTCAGATGGTGTGTGTAATCGATGAACGAAGAGGAGAAGCGTTCTAATGATTAACGAACGATCGGAACGAGTCTCTTATGATTTTATTTTTATTTTTATTTTTTGCTGATATGTACGATTGACTTTCGATTAAAATGATTGTCGTCTGATCGACGATTATCTGATGTGTGTGAGCTACCGTGAACACACGTTATTCTTCTGAAGACAAAAGAAATGCGAGTTATATGAATATGTAATGGTAACAATGGATAATAATAATAATGAATAATAATAATAATAAATAATGATAATTCAAACATTCCGAAAGTGGAATTTTACACGCGATTTATCAAAATATCTCAATGAAATATTCGCCATTTAAAAAAATAATAAAATAATCAATTTTTAATAATATCAAAAATGTTTACGATAATTTTTTTTTTTTACAAGCAAAAATGATTTTTTGCCAAAGTCATTGCTATTGATATAATTTATCTCTGTGACAAGACTTGAAATATGAATTTGTATTTTTTTTTTTTACATTTAATTATTAAACTTTGGAATTTTTAACTGCTCGTGAATGAAAAATATTTTTCCACCAAACGCGTTCGTATCGCGCAGGTCGAAAAGTCATCGAGATAGCACAAAGTGCAAGAATAAAAGGGGGGAAAAAAAAAATCTTGTACGAGAATTATTTTTTCTTTCGAGGGATCATGCGATAAAAATTAATAGCTGACGTTGTCTTGCGATGGTTTCCATTTCGTTCACAGTCGTACGAGCCTCTCGTAAGAGTCTCGATTGTGACGAAAAAACGTGGAACCCTCACCGAGTGTCTTATTGGACTTTGAGCCTCGAATATTCTATAATCTCGGCACGAAGTACGCGGATAATTTATAAACGGCTCGTCGGATCGTTCGATCATCGTGCGTTGTGTGTAATCGTAAATTTTCTCCTTCATACACATTGCAAATTAATCTTTATTGAAAAAAAAAAAACAAAAAAAAAAAATCTATACACATAAATTCGTAAAAACTCGTAAATAAATATATATATTTATTTTTAATACTGGGAACAACAAATATTTCATAGATTTGTCAGTATAAAATCGTGATTTTACCAACACGCGAACCGAGAGAAAATTATAAGAGCGATCGGGCACACTCGACTACTGATTTTCCCTTTTCTTCAAATAAGTCCAACAGCTATTGTAGGTTAAGTTTGACTCTAGAGAGTTTGCGCGAAGCTCAACGATCAATATATTGGCTCGCTCTTCTCGTCACTGCTTTTATTTTTCCTCCCGGTAAGACGAATTAACAAAACGCCTGCATCGATGCATTTATATTCTGAGCATGCTGCATTTTTATCATTTAAATTGCGCCATTTTTTTTTTCACGTTATAATTTTTTAAACAATTCGAAGAATTTTGTGGATTTTTTTTCCTTGCCAATTTTTTCCAGAGATGAAAAAAATCGATTTTCATACTTTGTCGATCGATCGTAAATTTTTGAATGAATTATCAACGCCTGCATCGATGCATTTATATTCTGAGCATGCTGCATTTTTATCATTTAAATTGCGCCATTTTTTTTTCCATTATAATTTTTTAAACAATTCGAAGAATTTTATGGATTTTTTTTCCTTGCCAATTTTTTCCAGAGATGAAAAAAATCGATTCTCATACTTTGTCGATCGATCGTAAATTTTTGGGCAAATTTCATCTGGAATATTCTGTGAATATTCACGAAACTTAAAAAATGTATTAAAATCCGTTATAGATGACAAACTGCTTATATATATATCAAGTTTAAGACTACAAAATCCGATTACAAGTTACGAGAAAAGTACTCATATAATCTCTCAGACAATTTGATGCTAACGAGACGGTTACGTAGCAGCATCATTAATTCCGTATTTATCTTTAAGTCTTGACCTTAACTGAAATATATATATATATATATATTCACAGTGGAATGCATAAAAAATGTCGAGATAATGAAGGATTCTCATGCAGTGGATGACTAACGATTTAAATATTCTGGAAAACAGCATAATTTTCATATGCAACATAGAATTACGAAATTTGTAACTCTGCAATTAATTATCCACTTAATGGTGCCTTTTGGAGCAAGGACAGCCACATGCCATTCGAATAAAAAAAATAATGGAATTAAAAACTCGTATTTCATCCAACTAAATAATAATTATAACGTGAAATTATTGCAAAAAATATATCATAATTGTTTTAAAAAAATAATAATTGGAAAATTATTTTGAATTGTTGAAAAAATCTAACCAATGCTATTTTTGAGCATTGGAGACGTTACGAGAATTTAAAAAAAATGGCTTTCACGAGACAAAAACTTGAGAATTTTATTGAACTTTGAGAATGTGAATTTTTATCGAGAAATTATAGACGCTCTTTCGCTTTTTCACGCTATGAATGCAGAAAAATTTGTTTTTTTTTCGGTTTGCATTCCAGGCTCTTTTTGTATTCGGGAGCTTGGCCGACCGTCGGTCAAACAGAAACGCGTATATGCTCGAATCGCCGCTGCTATATTTAGCGCAAATAATACGCGATGAGAAAAGTATTTGGAATGCGTGAGCTCTTAGGGGGATTTTCCAGCGGCGGACATTTTGTGAGGAAAAAAATTCGAGAGTATTTAAGTTTCGGTGAAAATACCGACGATCGGTAATACAGACTTTAATCTAAATTTCTCTGAAATTATTAATATTTCGAACAAAAAGAATATTTCACACGCCCTTAAGAATTGATTGATCAAGTACATGAGATTTTGCAAATGTCCCAAATTGTAAATAGTCTGTGAGAAAAATACTTTGAATTACCTTCCAACTTTCTCGCACCCATATGAGTGCCATTTTGCCTTGAGAATTAAAAAATTTACATTCATACATAATTTACATTTTTTTTTACATAGCAAACGAGAGAAACATTCTACAGGTCCATAAGAACCTATTACGTGTCCCAAAGTTTTGATTGATTTTTTCACGGCCTTAATTTAAATTTCAAATCGTTGAAAAATGAGAATTATCGAGTTTTTAAAATTATTAGGGTTTTTGTATAATATATTCACGATTAAATTTAAATTACGATTTTTAAATTAATTATTTGCGATCGAAAAAAAAATTTTCTCAAAATAAAAAATACTTCATAAGGGTGCCATTTTGCTTTGAGAATTAAAAAAATTACATCACAAACGAGAGAAACGTTCTACAGGTCCATAAGAATTAATTTATGGATTTTTTATAATATATTCAATATTAAATTTCAATGAAGATTTTTAAATTAATTATTTGCGATCGAAAAAAAAATCTCAAAAATGTACTTAATGATAAAAAAAACTTATGAGCGACAAAAATATATAATATTGCCGGCGACACGTTGCATCTCAGAATGGTGCACTTTCACCCTTGAGACAATAACGGAACGCACAAAGAGACGAGGCAAAATTCCACGTCACCACATTCCGTATCGATTGATCGTCTTTAGTAATAATTTCAGAGACCCTCATAAATTAAAATACTCGAATTTTTGATACATTAATTATTATAATATAATAATGAATATTAATAATTTATTAAGAAATAATAGTAAATTGTTAACGCGAATACACATACCTTGTTATTGACACCCATTGTGTATAAATTTATCGAACGCTTTTATAATCGGTCTGAAAATTTGGACGGGATACACAAATAATGCGATTCGATATCACTGAAATTTTCTCGTCTATTTTTCACTATTTTTCTTTTATTTATTTTGAATACGATGAGAATACGGTTTATAGAGAAAAAAATATATTTAAATCGTCTCTATCGCTTGTTTACGTTTTAGATCATGCACTGAGTCAACCTGTTGGTCCACAGAACAGAGTATCTATTTTTTTTTCTTTTTTTTTCTCTAGAATTTCGTCACTAACAGTTTTTCTCAGGATTGTCAATTGCCAAGAGCGTTTCTCACACGAAAAAAAACGTACGAGAGTTTTATTATTTATTAATTCGACGAGGAGTTCGAACGTTTTCCAAGGATGCGTTGAGAACAAATGAGGGGAAAATCGAGTGTAACGACGGGTAAAGGTTGCTTGGAAATAACTAGACGTGTTTGGCGTGGTGGTGGGAGCGAGACAGACACCGAAAGCGCGAGGAAGTGGGAGGAGGGGCTTGTTGAAATAAGAGCTGGTGGGAGAAGATGATACTGGAACGGAGCCAATGATAGAACGCGCCACCGGTCTGACGACCAATCGCCTCACTTTTCCCCTTCCAGGCTGTCTCCTGTGACGATTTCCTAATCGTCACACGAGATTAGGAAAAGCGCCACCTGTCGTTGCAGTCTGTCAAGTGCGTTTTTACGTTGGATATTTTAGTCCGTTGTAGTGGTAGTAAAAGAGACACTATATATACATATACGAGGCTCATTGTCAGCTCAGATTAATGGAATATAAACACGTTGAAGACGAATATCGGATATAACGTCATCGAAGATAATGACGATGCGATTGTTCGAAGACAACGCAATTATATACGCCTTGAGATTTGAGATTTGATACGTAGAGTTTTCGGGTATTTTATATATACACATGTATTATTATAGTGAACGTGGGCGGATGACGTAACGATACGGAAAATTTCATCCTATACACATCTTGTATCTCATTTTTTCGAGGCTAACGACTCGAGTTGGACGTCACGAGTCTTATATCTATTACGAAATGCATCATTTTTCAAAAGAAATATTGCGATACGTTCGGATCTTGATTTTGGTTATGCTCGAGATAACGATACATTGAAAATTTAATCGATTTATTGGCAGATTCGAGGTTAAAGTTTACTAATGCCATTGTGATTATTACCGCATGGGCTGCGTTGAAATGCGAAAAAAAAAGAACACGTGTCGACTGAACCCCATTTCTCTCCAGTTACAAGTTGCAAGCCAACTAGTAAGGACTAGAATTTACGGTCGCGGCTTACATATTACAAGTGGAAATCATATATTTGAAATAATTTCACTAATAATACAAAATATTTATTATACTTTTCAATTATCCGAGAGAACTTGTTAATATGATAGATTGAAAAATTGTCCGAAGATCATTTTGTTGAATTTTCAACAACTTTATGATGATTTTAATGACGTCGTGAAATTTTATCGCGTGCTTAGTTTTACACACAGAGACAAGTATGTGAAAGATAATCATAAAACGGCAATTCTTCAATATAATCTTTCGGATAAGACTTGAGCCTCTTTTATGATACACAAAAACACACACACACACATATATATATACGTAGCTTAGACTATTGGTTGTATTTACGACATACAGTCGCGAGAAAACGAGCAAAAATATTTATCACCAGGGAGACCGCGTGAGAAGTATATACTTGCAACTATATACTTATATATATATACTTCGTGCTATAAAGCACGTATATAAATATAAATGACGTGACTCCCTATGCGCTATTCGCGGCATTTTGGACAAACATTCGCGCTCAATTTTCCGGAAAGCTTCAGACTCTTTATAGTCACGCTAAGACCTGGAATTAGGAAAAAATATTTTTAGTTCGACTAATATTCACTGGTAGACGGTGTGAAGCTTTTTATTTGTTTATATGGCGCGTCTACATCGACGCACTGATAAAGAAGAGACTTCTACATAAATTTTTATTATTATTATTATTATTATTATTATAGCAGACAAGAGCCCATACGACGTACACAATTTTACGTCTGTGGATTTGAGATAACGTGAGGTAGATACATGCAGTCAGGAATTAATGAAGCTATGCAGGCAATTAAACTCAGAAGTTAACGATGGATCGCTGATTATGAGCGTTGAAAATTTGTGGTTTTTTATGTCTGAGGCAAAATTTTAATCAGAGGCAAAAATTAGGAATACATATATACATATACATACATGTATATACATATATATATAATACATATATATATATATATATATATATATATATATATATATATATATATAATATATATATATATATATATATATATATATATATATATATATATATACATACATACATATATATAGCAGAAAGAGCCCATACGACGTACATAACTTTACGTCTGTGGATTTGTGATAACGTGAGGTAGATACATGCAGTCAGGAATTAATGAAGCTATGCAGGCAATTAAACTCAGAAGTTAACGATGGATCGCTGATTATGAGCGTTGAAAATTTGTGGTTTTTTATGTTTGAAGCAAAATTTTATCAAGAGGAAAAAATTGCTAATCTGCCGCATCTCGCGATAGATAAGATTACAGAATCTTCATGTGAAAAAAAAAAAAAATTCTGTATCATTTTTTTTTTTTTCCGACTGATATTATTATTCCCAGACAATTTTTGGAGATTTTTGTTTCACATCGTATACGCGAGAGTGCCGGACACGGTCGATAATTTTTAATCGGGGAAATCCTTGGGATTGCCCTTGCGAGAGAATATTGCACGCGTGATACCGGAATCCTCAGTTTATGTGGGTTACGGTTATTGTGGTGAAAAAAAAATCACAAGTAATTGTATCCAGTTTTTTTTTTAAATATTATTATTATTATTATTATTATTGTACAGAGATTTGACCCCATTTTAAATATTCACGAGAAATTTAAATTAAACGAAAATTTTTATAGGAAAAAAATCCAAAGGTTTTTAGTTTAAGTTTTATTATTATTATTATTTGGTAAAAATTTGTTTTTAATTAATTTAACACTATCTGAATTTTTCAATATTTTCGTTATTGATAATTAAAATTAATTAATAATTAAATTAAATTAATAATTAATATTTTCTCGTAATGTTTCTGTTGCAGGAAAGAAAAAAGAAAAAAAAAAAATCAAGGGATTAGCGACTCTAGAATGGCTGATCGAACAAACTCTGAGCTATAGGAACGATCAAGTGTTGTGTTTAGTCTCGAACTTTAGCAGCGCGAAGCGATACAGCTGTTTTGTGTCATTATTCACGGGTTGACCGGCGGGGAGAGCCAATAAAAAATGTAGCAATTCATCCGGGTCATACTTGGCATTTATTTGTGACTCACACAGCTCTACCTTCGATTTAATCGAATATTACGCTTCGCAAGTATTTTTTTTTCCCGTATTTTTTTTTTCGCATAGAAGATAAGAATTGACACGCTGGAATAGAATTTCAAGTATTTTGTTTGTATTTTTTTTCTTATTTTTTTCAATAAGATTATTCGTGATATCTCTCGATAAAAAGAAATTCGCCTCACGCAATCGCGATGACGTTGAAAAGAATTTATAAGTCAATGATAATGAACATTTTTTTCCTTATCTCTCGATAGTTTTTTTGTAGTGTCGCAGACTTTGAGTCGTTTATAAAATAATTAAAATTTCATCATATATTTCCCTTAAAAAAAAAAACAATCTTTTATTATTCATTTATTTAACGTTTCTATATATTTACGATATTTTTTTTACTCGTCCAAAGTGTCGAAATATTAAAACAGTTAATGTTTTTTTTTTTATTGGTTCGAATTTGATGACTCTTCTAAATTTGAATTATCAGCTTGATGTAGAATTATTAAATTCATAAAATTCCGTCAAAAGATTCTCAAATTTTATTCAAACTGGAAAAAAAAAATCAATTTCGTATAATTTTCTTTGTAAATTTTTTAAAAATAATTTAACGGGACTTTGAGTTCAACGTATAAATTAAATCTCACGAGATGAGGAGATAAAAGAAAATATATTATCGTGACTACGCGCAGTCGATTGAAATTGGCTCATTGCCAGAATTAACAATTTCCAATGATTCAAGTGCCAAAAAAAATTGGAGAAGACACGATTTCGATCTTCCTCTTGCCGGATTTGTGTGTTTATATTCTTTTCTAATGTAAGACGTGGCTTGTTTTTGTCAGGTTGGACGTTTGTTCAAAAATACTTAAACTATATGTTGCGTGTCATCCACATTTGTTATATTGACATGAATTCTATTAAACTCTCTCGTCAAGGTCGTCTCGTATTTTTTAACGAGTCGAAGATTTATAATCGGTTAAAAAAAATCTCGAGTCTCAATAATTTTTGAGGCGTTTCTCCATATAACGACGAAGTGGGACTGTATGTAGTAAAAAATTGCTCACCTTATTTTCTCCGAGATGTTTGATATTACAGATTAAACGATATCTCGTTTTCCTACTTTTTTTTATCCATGAAAATAAAATTTTCATTTGCCCAAAATATTAACCATCTCGGGGAAAATAAGAAAAGTGTGATTTGTTAGCATTCATTGGTCTCTACTTCTCTGTCGGTAAGACAGTTTCTGGATATTATTATGAGAGAAGGCTGCGTTTACTCCCGTCCCAAAATTCTCCTAAACGTTTGTCCGAAAGGTCAACCGTTTCCGAGAAAAATGAAACACACTTTTGTTACCGATTGAGTAGCACCGAAAATATTTAGTGATGTACAACTACTCAGTCGGCAAAACAGATTTTTCGCAAGCCACTAAGTGCGAGAGAGAAAGCTGCTTTCACTCCAGTACTAAAATTCTCCTGAACGGTTGACCTTTCGGACAAACTAAAGAGGATCCCGAATTGCAGAATCGTCATACGCAGCTCGTCCTTTTCTTCGTTTGTCCGAAAATTTTAGTACGCAAGTTTTGTTGCCGACAGAGTTTGTCCGTTTAGGAGAATTTTGGTACGCAGTTTTTGTTACCGACAGAGCACATCGTCTTTTAGCCTGAATCGATTTGTTCTCCATGCAAAAGCAATTATGCTTTTGCTGAAAATATAAATCGTCTCGAAGAAAATAGGAAAATAGGATGGAGATTGTGTTTATGCACCGGGTAACTTATCGATAACATTTCTTAAGCGTGAAAGTTTAAAGGGTGAAATCATATTAGTTGTTTTTCTTCAACTCACGTATTTCTATTACTATATTTTCGAACTGCGTAAACAAGCTCATATACAATCTTTTAGTTTACAAAATACTGCAACTATATGTATAGCTATAGAGAAAACAAAATTCTGGCTTCTAGACTAATGCAAAAGACTTGAGAAAAAAATATATATATGTTTATTTGGTTTTTTTCCATTTCAACGAAAAGTTTCCATGGCAAAATTAATTTTTCCGTATTAAACGTCAGGATTTAATGTGAGATATTGTGCATTTTTTTTTCTTGCATTCCAGTTCAAATTCTGAGAATCGATGACTCGTCGCATTGAGATTATAAACGAGAAAGCGAGTCATAAAAAAAAAGGCCGTGGAAATTTATACAATTAAACGAGCTCAATGTCAAGGTTGACCTTGAAAAAATGTTGAGGTCAAGCTCGTAGTTTCAATCAACCGTCGAATATCACCCACATTTTTCTATTTTTATATATTTTCTTTCGCAAGTTTACGAACTTCTGTATTATAATGCAAATTTGTTTTTTTTTTCAGCTTATCAAAATTTTAGCGAGTCGTCATTGAAGCTAATAAAAACGAGATAACGAAAGAGACATCACAAGGAGGACGAGAGATTCGGTCATTCCTCCAGCTTGGAAGGAGACGTGACCTTGAAAATTTTCAAGGTGAAAATTGTGTCTCCGATCAATCCGTTAGAATACTGGAGGTACTTTTTTTTTTTTTCTTATCTCTGAGAGTTTATCAACGTATGCAAATATGCTTCGGGCTATGCATAATTTATTGTTTCGGGTCAGGAAAAAAAAATAAAAAAAAACTAACGGATAGAAATAAATTATTTCGATCCGGCAGTTTTATTTTTTATTTTTCGCTCATTTTGTTCTCTACATCTCGCTATAGCGAGATGCAGAAAAGAAAATGAGTATATTAGGAATCCTCTTCACCCTACAAGCATTAACGATCCGATCAATCCGTTAGAATACTGTAGGTTTTTTTTTTTTTTCTTATCTCCGAGAGTTTATCAAGGAATGCAAATATTTTTCGGGTAATGCATAATTTTTTATTTTATTTTAGTAATAGTGTATTTTTCCCACTATAGCGAGATGTAGAAAAGAAAATGAGTATATTAGGAATCCTCTTCACCGTACAAGCATTAACAATCCGACCAATCCATCAGAATACTGTAGGTTTTTTTTTTTCTTATCTCTGAGAGTTTATCAACGTATGCAAATATTCTTCGGGCTATGCATAATTTATTGTTTCGGGTTAGGAAAATAAAAAATAAAGAAAACTAACGGATACAAATAAATTATTTCGATCCGTTAGTTTTATTTTTTATTTTTTCGCTCTTTTTGTTCTCTACATCTCGCTATAGCGAGATGCAGAAAAGAAAATGAGTATATTAGGAATCCTCTTCACCCTACAAGCATTAACGATCCGATCAATCCGTTAGAATACTTTAGCTTTTTTTTTTTTTTTTTTCTTATCTCTGAGAGTTTATCAACGTATGCAAATATTCTTCGGGCTATGCATAATTTATTGTTTCGGGTTAGGAAATAAAAAATAAAAAAAAACTAACGGATAGAAATAGTATATTTCTCCCACTATAGCGAGATGCAGAAAAAGCAAAAGAGTATATTAGGAATCCCCTTCACGGTACAAGCATAAATGTTCGACAGTCCGTCTCGTGATTTCGACGAGGTCGAATTAAAACTCCAGTCACTTCGTCCATTTGTTTAATATATAAACAGTTTGCAATAAAATGTTCATCGTTGCTGGTTTAATCGCGGCCTTATCGATACTCGATGGGTAAGAAAGAAATTTAATATAAAAGATAAGCGTCCCCAGTTACTGGCCTTAACCTCAATTAACGATGGAACAAATACAGTGACTAAAAGATGAATAAACATTCTATAATCTCAATTATCCATTATTTATTTGTTATTAGTTAAAGAAGAACAAAAAAATTCTAATTACTCGAAAAATAATATTTTTTTCATCATCGAAATAATGATAATTGTCAATTATTTTTTATATATCTTTTGTTTGAAAAATAAATTTAAAAAAAAAGCCCTCAGTATGAAAAATTTTGGTGAATGAAATTCATCAAATCGTCATTAATTGGGATAAATTTTCCACACACTTTTTACGCAAGAATTCTTTCCTCGAGAATTATTTATCGTTGAGTGCAACAAGCAGACTCATAATGCATATTTCTTCTGCATATTTCTATATATATATATATATATCATATTAGTGTCCTTTCTGAATACAACTCGACGACGACAAAATGAATAATTATATTTATGCAAAATCGTATCGTTAATTTTGAAGCTTCTGCGATTCCTCATATATAATGAATTACCTTATTTTTCCTCAACGACATTGTCGTCGTTCAGAATTTTACTTTGATGCACGTTTTTTTTTTCTCCTCGGAATTGTTTGGGAAAACTGTCCGCAGCTTTTTTTCTTTTTTATTGATGCTTATACGAACGTTCCGTCACGTTATGAAAAAAAAAATCCGTTTCTGCAAGTACTTATGCACTTTTGTCGAAGAATTTTTGCCAACGAACGATAATTGTTTGTGGGAGATAAAAGTCACGAGTTGATTGTTACAATTTATCGTATTATTTCCTCTCTTTCCTAATATAGATCATGACATCGAAGGAAATTAATTAATTGGTCCACTTGAGGAATGAGAATAAATTTAAAAAAATCTCTATCAAATATTTATTTCTGACTGAATAAATTTCATTATGATTTTTTTTTTTTTTTAATGTTAATTAGGGCAAGAAAAAATCATGAGTTCATTTTACGACGCAGTTTAATACTGATGACGCATTTAATGCTCGTTGCAATTCATTATAACTCTGAGAGAGAAGAAAAAAATAAACGAACGATTCGACGATGTGAACATCACTCGTGCAAATATGTTGGATAATCTTGGAGGAAAATCTCGTTAAGTGCTTCATGTTGCGAGATAACGAGTCGCAGAGTCAATTTTCCCTATTCGAAGAATTCTCGAATATTTGTAAAATTATTCTTTGAAAAATCCAAAAGGCCATCAACTTATTGTTTTTTTTTTCTTCTCTTTTTCAACAAAAACTAATTTGCTAACTTGGGCCTCTAATTTATTTTTTACACAAGAAGTCATTTTAAATGTGATGTTAACTTTCCAATTAACTTTATCGCGATAAGATTTTATCAAGGGAAATAAAATCTGGATTATAGCAGTAAAATAAAATCATTGAGTCTCAAATCTGGAGATTTGCATCCAGCAAATTTCGTATCTCGTATTGTGTCATTATATATCTCTTTCAAACTAAAAATAATACCAATGTTTTTAGCTCCCAAAATAATTTTATCGTTGTTCGAGAGTGTTAACACGATTCATCCATTGATACGACAGTCCCCCTCGTTTCTTTTGCCAATTATCCGATTATAGTATGCAATTGAGACCGCTCGAATAATGATTCGTCGTATTCGACTGTGCACACGGTGAAATTGACCGTCCAGTCGAGATCACCAACACGAAAGCCTTGCCAACAATTGAGATAGCCCGGTCAGCTTCATCAAAAGCTCGATAAAAACAGTAAAATAAAAAAAAATACCACAATTGATTAGATTTGTTTGTATAGCATCGTCGGTGAGTCCCGATAGCTTTTATACACACACACACACATGTAATAAAATTCAGCGAAAGGCCTCTCATTCTCGTCGTATTCGACTGTGCACACGGTGAAATTGACCGTCCAGTCGAGATCACCAACACGAGAGCCTTGCCAATAATTGTGGTAGCCCGGTCAGCTTCATCAAAAGCTCGATAAAAACAGAGTAAAATAAAAAATATACCACAATTGATTAGATTTGTTTGTATAGCATCGTGGGTGAGTCCCGATAGCTTTTATACACACACACACACATGTAATAAAATTCAGCGAAAGGGCTCTCATTCTCGTCGTATTCGACTGTGCACACGGTGAAATTGACCGTCCAGTCGAGATCACCAACACGAAAGCCTTGCCAACAATTGTGGTAGCCCGGTCAGCTTCATCAAAAGCTCGATACAGACGGAGTAAAATAAAAAAAATACCACAATTGATTAGATTTGTTTGTATAGCATCGTGGGTGAGTCCCGATAGCTTGTATACACACACAACATGTAATAAAATTCAACGAAAGAGCTCTCATTCTCGTTGTATTGCCCGTCAGTTGTTGCATCGCCAAACGCGACACATATCTTCCGTTCGTTTTCCACAGACTATTAATAGTTATTTTATCCTCGTAAAACTCAATTTCCGGTATTATTAAAAAAAAAATAATCTATCCGGAAATATAATTGGTAAGTTATTATTCTGATAATAAAAAAAATCTGATATTCTGATAAATAAAAAAATCTAAAATAATGATAAAGGCGAGTAAACAAAAAAATACGAAGTAGGAAACGATATTGGTGATTCCCTCAAAAGCTTTCTCCTCGATTACATAAGCCAGAATCTCTTTATAATCTTACAATCAGATATATATATATCTCATCATCGATCTTATCACATTTTTCGACATCCGTTACGTTCGAAAATCCCCAGCTGAAAGCCCAGAATCGATGCATCAATTTTTGCATTGCGTATTGATCGTTTTTGGTGATACTGACCGGCGGTCTGATAATAAATTATTGGTGGAATATTGAATGAATGAAAAATTAATCAGATAAATTATTCTGACTACGTAAATAAGAGTATAAATTTTTATCAAGTAATATTTTTATTATCAATTAATTAACTAATTAATTCATCAATTAATTAATACTTGTAGCACGCTTGGAATTTTTTTAATAATTATTTCATCGAAATAAATATTCAGTTTATCATTGGAATTCCCCAGCTTGTGCTATTCGAATATCATTAATCAATAATATTTTTCTCACACCCACCAAATTATTTACTCAATTTATATAAACTTTTGTAAATTTCGTAATAAAAAATAAAATAAAAAAATTCCTCAGGTCAATCATGAGGACCTCAGCCGAAACTGAAATAACCGTAAAACCATGGGGAACCATCAACGGCCAAGAAGTTCATATTTACACGATGAAAAATTCAAAGAATCAGGAAGTCGATGTATTGTCTTATGGCGCCACGATAAGAGCAATTCGAACACCCGACAAGAATGGAAAATTTGACGACGTTGTCCTTGGCTTTGACGATATCAAAGGTAAATATTCATTTCCATATTTTATCTACGTAATCGCGAAAAATTAATTATCAAATATTTATCACGAGTATTAAATTATAAATTGAGGACTTAAAAAAAAAATTATTTCAAGGTTATCTCGGATCTGACAATCCCTATTTCGGTGCAACGATCGGTCGTGTAGCCAATCGAATCTCCAATGGACGTTTTTTCGTCGATGGGGTTGAATACAATGTTGGAAAAAATCGTCCAGGCTTTAGCCTTCATGGTGGCTTTAAGGGATGGAATTCGAAAATTTGGACTACCAAAATCGTTAATAATGCAGTTGTGATGAATTTAATCACCGAGGATGGTGATGAGGGCTATCCTGGTGGTGTTAATGCCACTACGATTTTTTCATTCGACGATGATGGAAAATTAACCATCGAAATGAGATCCAACGTTACCAAACCTACACCGATTAACTTGACAAATCACAGCTACTTTAATATCGCTGGACACGTAAGTGAATTTCCATTTTTATATATTTTTTTTACTCCCATTTCGATTTTTTTTTTAATATTAATATTCTGTGATGAAACAAAAAAAAAATCAAAAGATTTCATCATATATGATAGATAAGCAACATTCCATGACAATTGACCTTTATTTTGGCAACAAAAGTAACAATCAACAATGGAAAATTGATAATTTTATAATCAACATATCAGGCGCAACATAAAAAATATACGAATTTTCATTTCCCTCCAAAGTTAAATTCGTGCCAGAAATAATTGACCAACTTGCATACGAAACATTATTGAGAAATTATTACAAGATTTTCGTTCGCGATCGTACGAGTGAATTTTGATAAAAAAAAATCTCGATTAACGAAAAATCGAATGTGAAGAATATTTTGAAAAAAAATCAAAAGATTTCATCATATATGATAGATAAGCAACATTCCATGACAATTGACCTTCATTTTGACAACAAAAGTAACAATCAACAGTCTAGATTCAGACGTTAAGCCATACTGACGTATCGCAGTGGAAAATTGATAATTTTATAATCAACATATCAGGCGCAACATAAAAAATATACGAATTTTCATTTCCCTCCAAAGTTAAATTCGTGCCAGAAATAATTGACCAACTTGCATACGAAACATTATTGAAAAATTATTACAAGATTTTCGTTCGTGATCGTACGAGTGAAAATCGAATGTGAAGAATATTTTTAATATTTGGAAAAAATAATAATAATTTTGGGTTCTTGATGATTCTTTTGTGTTACGAGGATCGCAAGAATTCGAAAAATGTCTGTATATCAATATCTCTCGCTCTCTCTCTCTCAATGATGATAAATTTGGCCGAATATAACAATATTGAGATATGGCAGATTTATTTCATTAAAATTGATACAACTCGCGTGGAACAGCTGACGGAAATGGACAGACTTAAATCTTTTCAACGGAAATAATAACGCCAGGAATAAAAATTTTGAACTGAATCGAAGCTTTGTAATTGTTTTCGTTTGAAAATTTCAAAATTTATGAAATTTTCAAACGAAAACAATTACAAAGCTTCGATTGAGTTATATATATATATTTTTGACTTCTTTATCTTCGATTGAGTTATATATATATATTTTTGACTTCTTTATCTTCGATTGAGTTATATATATATATGTTTGACTTCTTTATCTTCGATTGAGTTATATATATATATATATTTTTTTCTTTATAGGGAACAAATGCAACTGAGCTGTACAAACAATCAATAATGATAAACGCCGATCGTTGGACCGTGACTGACGATCAGAGTATTCCAACCGGTGAATTGCGATGTGTGGAAAACAGCGTGATGGATCTTAGAAATTCAACAATTCTCGGCGACGTGATCGATAAAGTTCCTGGGGGTGGTTACGATTACAATTTTTGTCTGCCCGATGACAATTCGTCAAAAAAATTGTCCCTGGTCGCTAAAGTCTCGCATCCGAGTACAGGACGTTATCTCGAGGTGCACTCGAACCAGCCAGGCGTACAATTGTATACGTCGAATTTTTTGCCAGAAACAAATACTACTGGAGTTTTGGGCAAGGAGGGAAAATTGTACTTCAAGCACGGGGCTCTTTGCTTGGAAACCCAAAATTATCCCGATGCGATTAACAATGTAAGTACGGCGAATGGGCAATATTTTTGTATTCAAAATTTATCTCATGGAATAATTTATCATTTTGTCTTTTTGATTTTCAGAAAAACTTCCCCAACAGCATTGTCAGACCTGGTGAAGAATATTGTCACATTGTCACTTACAAATTTGGCGTGGAAGCATAAAAAATTCAATCGGTACTTTGACCTGTGAAAAAAAAAAAGAATTTTGTAAAATTCTAAAATTTCCGTTAATTATAATTCGATTGTTTTTTTTTTTACTCCATACAATCATGCATGTCATTTTATCGAGTGATAAAACTCACAGTCTGATGATTTAAAAATCGATTATTGGAGCACCGAATACACTTTGAAAAATATACAACATCGACATTGTGTAATTTGTGATCTTGACTTTTACCCAAATTTAACAGCGCTCGTCGCGGTGAAATTAGAAAGCTTTTACAAGCCAGATGAATATCGGCATGAAGAAAAGTTGCCTGAGATATTTAAAAGGTCCAAAATTGACCTCGATTGAACTCTAGCCCGAAAAATTAAAGAAACTCATTCCTTTGCACCCGAATATTTTTTTTTTGTACAACGCATTTTATTTCTCTTATCTAGACTTTAGTTGCGATCGACGCATTATAGAATTTAACAAAAATTATAAAAAAAGATCTAACTTGGATGAAAATTGGCCAGGGTCAAGGTTCAAATTTAACAACCAGCGCTCGTCGCGGTGAAATTAAAAAGCTTTTACAAGCCAGATGAATATCGGCAAGAAGAAAAATTGCCTGAGAGATTTAAAGGATGCCAAATTGACCTCGATTGAACTCTTCAACCCGAAAAATTAAAGAAACTCATTCCTTTGCACCCGAATATTTTTTTTTGTACAACGCAATTTATTTCTCTTATGTAGACTTTATTTGCGATCGACGCATTACAGAATTTAACAAAAATTATATAAAAAAAAGTTATTCACCTCACAAAGATAGTTAATTCCCCCACAAAGTAAATTTTAATTCTCAAATTCTGTCTCATTGATCTAACTCGAAAGAAAATTGGCAAAGGATATCCAAAAGCCAGACTGGCATATCCACACATAAAAAAACAGGTCGAGTGAAATTACAGAAGGAATAAAAGAAAGAAAAATAAATGAAGACGTAACTGAAATTTGATTAAAATTGATTCAATTTTTTGATAATATTCTCAGTGATGAAAATCCTAAAAAAATCTTTCCACATCTTATCACACTGCGATAAATAGTTAAAAATATTTCATCAAACTGGAATAAAATGCAAACAATTACGATATAATATTGGACGATCCTACATTTTTTAGCCAAAATCATAATAAAAATTTGTCCACCCCACGACCCCAAGGATATTTTTTAAAATACTTTAAAAACATATAAATTTTTTTTATGTTCACTCAATTTTTTTTTTATGGTCGAAAATTCTCAATTCATCTCGTATAAATGTGAAAATGCAGCAAATTTCCTCCTCAAGTATTTTTTATTGTCAGAGAAGGAAAATGTCTCAAGTGGGTAAGAAAAAGCAACTCTAATTTTCACTTTGTCGATATAACAATAATATTCATATGTTTATGTACAATTGTCAGTATGATTTGACTAGGTAGATAAAGATGGCGATAAATTCACTTCCAGAGGATTGTGTTTTTTTCGAATTTTTGTCGTATTATCAATATTTGCTAACAATCGTTCTTCGCGTTGTTCAGTAATGGGTGCAGTTGGGGGCGTGTAACGATCGGACACCCAACCCTCGATGTTATATCCAATATAGCCGACAACACCGGCAAAGGGTACAGTTATGTATGGAACGTACCTGCGAAGTACGCTGATCACGACAGGCCACATTTTCTACAAATTACAAAGAAAAACAAATTTTAATTACACAAATATCCGTAAGATAACCTAAAAAAATTTTTTAGCCACCATTGTGGATGATTTTTTCGTCGAATACGATAAAAAAACTCACGAGGTTATTGAAACGAATAAACTTTTTGGGATGTTCGCATCAACGATTCTTCGAGCGAGGTTTATGGATCACTTTGGGCCACAATAATTTATATATTAACTTTGCAATTCGTGAGATTTAAGTAAAATTGCATTAAAATTAGCAAAATCTTGCTCGGGTAAAACTTGAAAATGATTACACAAACACAGGCCGGCAGTAATGGCGGCGCACTGGAACGCGTCACAAAATATAACTAGACGCGTGAGAACTGCGGGGGAAAAACGATCAGCTGACGAGATTTTATTAAAATTAGCAAAGGATATCGCGTCGCATTTATTCTTTGTTTTTTAGAGCAAATTTAACATCGAAGGAGAAAGACACGAGTAAAATTTCTAAGCGGCCGCAGATACGAATGAAGAAAATAATACTGGAGAGCGGAAGTAATGGTGGCGCTGCTTTTCTCTCTCGAAGAAAATTGAGCGGAAATACCAGCGCGCAGGTAATGCTGGGAAAATTTGAATTTTGGCGGTTGACGAAAAGTTGCAAATATTAAAATGCATGGTAAATGTGTGTTATTAAAGGATGTTTGAATTCCTTATCAGGATAAATTACAGGTAATTGATCGAAGAATCACGTAATCATTTTCACAAGGAAATCACAGCGTGACTATTATGATTCGGTCGGAAAAACCTTTCTCCTTCCGTCCAAACATATATATATATATATATATATATATATATAGTCCGCGAAGCACCATAGTCACACGTGTTTTTCTCCCTTCAATTTTATTGACGAATTAAAACTACAAGCACTGTTCTCTTCGTCTTTTTTCTTCTTCTTTTAATAATTCATTCTTCGAATTCATCCACCGTCTTTTTTATTCAAGATTTCGCCCCTTTTAATTCTCAATAATTTAATAATAAACTAACAATTATTACCCATAGACAATAATATCTGTTTACTAATATTTTTTTTTTCTCGCGATACTTAATAATTACAATAGGTTTTTCTTTTTTCAAATGTTTTTTTTTGTTTATTTATTTTTTAATGTATTACGAATTAATAGTACGTGTTTTCTCTCCTATATTTTTGTTTTCTTTCATTTCAAGATTGTAGATTCAGAGAATTCAAACGTGGTTACATTCACATGTACTGACGTATTTTTCTTATTCGTATAAGTATATCGTGTAGATCACAAAGCGGAGAAAAGTTACAATAAATATATATATATATATATATATATATATATATATATATTTTTGTTTTTTTTAAATATTTATCATTGATCGTTAAATTTATCTGTCACTGATAATTAATATTGAGTCGATTACGGTACGGTTAGCGTATCATTAATATATATTATGTACAGGAACCTAAACGATGGTTTTTCTTTTTTTTTTTTTTTCGGGCGGTTTACAGTCAACGGAATGCAACACTTCTTTCGACGTCTTTGTTCTATACGTTTATAATTCATCGGATAAGGGATTACGTTTGAAAATCTTTCAATGGCACTTATATACTTCGGATAAGCGGCATATTTTTCAATTTATTTTTATCCTATCCTTTGCCTTGTTAAATTCAAATCTACATTTATTCTCTTATGGTGCAAACGACGCTAAAAATTTATTGCAATAAAATATGCTCAAAAAGCTTTTGGCATACAAATTAATTTGTAGCTGTTAATTGCACGTTATTTATATATTCTCATTGGAAGCGAATCAATAATAATATACAGAGGCTGGGGGTGAGTTTATTTTTCTATTATCGCCCCACCCCCTTCTTTCTCTCTCATAACAATACTGGTCAGTCAGTAATCGATAATAATAATAATAGTAATAATAATAATAATAATAATAATAATAATAAGGATAATTAATATCATTAATTTGGCATACGGTAAAATCTTGAGATGCTTCTTTTGCTGTTTTTTTTTTTTCCGTTCGTCCATTTAATATTTGTAGAATATTGCACTGATGTGAAAACTATTTATAATATTTTGTGTTAAAATATGCATAAGCCGCGATAATTGCAAAACGATGATAAAAAGAGAACAAAATATTTTTAAAAAAATTAAAGAAAAAAAAAAAACACCGTTTGACCGGCAAGAAGATTTCACTTTGTAGCAAGTGTAGATTTTTGTTTCGGTGACTAGATTTTGATCAGCTAAAAAGTGAAAAGAGTGAGGGTGCATTTATGAATTTGCGTTAATTCTCGATCTTTGACCCCAATGTGAGAAAAAATTGCATTTTTTTTTTTTCCTCCTCATTCTTCGCGCCGTGACAAAACGAGAAACAAGCGAGAATCGTTAACATCAACTAGATATACATATTACTATTGCAATTAATTTCTTATTATGTTTTTCGTTTTTTTTTTGGTATTTGTTTCAATTATTTACCATTGGGTATTTTCAAACTCTATCTCTCGAGTACGATTAACGACATAGGTTTGGTATAGTAGTTATAAAACTTACGTTCATCTATGTGATTTTTTTTTTGTTTTTATCGTTTGTGTTTTTTTTTTCTCACGATAAGCAATATTACAATTTTTAAACTTCGATCACGATGCCTGGGCGCAAAAGTTTTTCTTTTTCTTTTTCCACGAGCTCTCAACTGACTAGCCTCGCGTATTACTTTTTCAAGCGTTACTCTCTGTGTGTGTCTATCTCTCTCTCTCTTTGCCCATATTCGCGAATTATCATTTATTTCGCCTATATATGTATCCCAGCTTTTTTTTTAGCTTTTTTTTTTAGTTAAGCGCGTTGCGTTTTATGTTTTTGTGACTGACGAGACACCCCGGCAATTGCTGAACCCTGTACGGATTATTATACGTTTTCGTTTTGGGTCAAGCGAACATCAAAAAATTGTTGCATTCTGTTGATCTTGACGGTGGGTTATCCGAGACTAGCACACTCGCCCATTTAATTATCATTTTTTTTCTTCCCCTTTCTTTCTCTTCCTTCTAATTTTCTCTCCGTTGCCTACATCTAAATTACGTTTCTACCAGATAAATCGCCATTTTCTCTCTCTCACTCTCACTCTCTCTCTCACAATATCGAACTGCAGTAAAGAGGTGACCTCGGGAGTTTTTTTTTTTGTTTCTTTCGTACGTCTTTTTCATCGTTAATTAATCTTTTTGTTTTTTTTCCCTCAAGCGAGAGCATCCGAGACACTCATAATCTCGAATTGCAGATTAATGCATTTTTTTTTCTCTCATCTTTTTCATCCTCGTACAGATGCAAAGATTGATGCTGTACAATCTTCTCCTATATGGGCTGTTTGAATGAAATATCTTAAAAACCTAAGACAGCGTTTGGGAATTTAAAAAAAAAAACGAAAAAAAAACACGAGAAGTCGAGCGACAAATTTCGCAAAGTTCACGAAACTTTGTGCAGCTTCTTTTCTTACAATCACTGAACGAGCTATAAAAACAATAATTTTTAATTTCGCCATTAATTTCTCGATATTTCATGTCAGTATCGATAAATCGAATCTAAATCACGTTTATCGCGAGCAATATTTACGAATTTACGTACGCTCGTGAGCTTTTTCTTCTCACCGGAAACGATCGTGGGCACAGAATTGACGAAAAGAGAAAAAAAATATATATATCAAGCCCGCACGATCGCAATATTGAGTTTTTTTTCTCAGTTTTTCGTCTCATTCTCGAAAATCGAGTGCTGGAATACAAAAAAAAAGTGCTTGTTTCATACAAGGATTATCGATGAATTTCCTTGAGTCCAAATACGAATGACGAAAAGAACAAAAAAAAAAAAGCCAATTTTCGCGTTAACGTATCTTAAAATTATCGACGAATCACACTGTAACATACCCCCGTCGTAAGTACAATGTTTCTTTTTTTTTCTTTTTCTTTCTTATCTCTCCCTCCCCCCCTTTTTTTGTTTTGCTCCGACAGAGGAATAATTTGCCCTTAATGATCCTCAAATTTCGCGATTTCTTCTTCTCCTTTTTGACTCTCATCATTTTCTTCTTTTTCAGTAACTAGAAAGGCTCTATACTTATTTGATCCAAAAAGGTATCACATTCCTAGTTGGCTGTGGTAGAACATTGTTGATTGTAACGCGAACAAAGACTCTTGCAGAATCCTTGTGCTAAATCTCACGATTCTTTGCTGACTACCGCTGAGTCTGGGACTGGTCTGAATCTACGACATCTGCAACAGGTAAAGAAGAATTTTCCTTCCATGAAATATCATTTTTTTTAATTATTATTTTTTTTTTATCAATTATACAAACTGTACGAATTCTGTCTCGATTTTTCGAGTCTTATTTCTGTACAATTGAAAAAAAAAAGAGCTCGATTCTTACCTTGGCTAAATTTACACCTCACACAGATAATTGAAAATTATTTTTGGTGGGGGGGAATAATTAAATGCTCATTTAAAAGCCAAAAACTACTGTGATCAAAAGTACACGAGAATCAAATTACATGCTCGAACGATTAAATTCACCACGGCTTGTGTGCGGCAACAAACTATTATTAATTACACAAGATGCATAGTTAAACTACTGAAAAAAAAAAAAAACAAAAAAATTAAAAATTGTCAACTCTTTCAACTCGGTGAAATAGATTTTATGATGATTAGGCAGTACAAACCTCGCTTAGTGTCGATTATTAATGCAAAATAAATATTTAAAAATTGTTATTAACGTCAAAAATTCAAAGCTACATTTCGTTTTGTTGGCGCCAAAAAAGTTTTTCCTTTCAAGATTAAATAATTCTCGACGAGTATCATCGATAGACAATTTGTCATTTTTTTTTTGTTTCTTTTTACTTTCTCATGATAATGAATTTTAAACGTGGGAAAAAAATCACAATATTTTCACGCTTTATGTACAACTTAATCTACATGGTGGTGATTAAAATGAATGATATATTGACTGACGAAAAAAAAAAAAAAAAAAAATCCTATAAAAAGATTCATTAAAATGATGAAAAATCAAAAAAAAATTCTTTACAAAAATAATTTTCATTGCAATTCTGAGATGAAAATTTGAAAATAAACGATAATAAATTCCTGATAAAACTTTCAGACGATAAATTGCAAAAATATTTTTTGGAAAACTTTGAGTGACCTGGGAATAAAAAAATTGCGAGAAATATATATTTTTTGTTCCATGGAGCCTCCTCTATGGGGAAGAAAAGAAAAAATAACAAAATAAAATAAAAATAAAGATAAAACTTTCAAATGAAAAATTACTAAAAACATTTTTTGGAAAACTTTGAGTGACCTGGGAATAAAAAATTGCGAGAAATATATATTTTTTGTTCCATGGAGCCTCCTCTATGGGGAAGAAATGAAAAAATAAAAAAATAAAATAAAAATAAAGATAAAACTTTCAAATGAAAAATTACAAAAATATTTTTTGGAAAACTTTGAGTGACCTGGGAATAAAAAATTGCGAGAAATATATATTTTTTGTTCCATGGAGCCTCCTCTATGGGGAAGAAATGAAAAAATAAAAAAATAAAATAAAAATAAAGATAAAACTTTCAAATGAAAAATTACAAAAATATTTTTTGGAAAACTTTGAGTGACCTGGGAATAAAAAATTGCGAGAAATATATATTTTTTGTTCCATGGAGCCTCCTCTATGGGGAAGAAATGAAAAAATAAAAAAATAAAATAAAAATAAAGATAAAACTTTCAAATGAAAAATTACAAAAATATTTTTTGGAAAACTTTGAGTGACCTGGGAATAAAAAATTGCGAGTAATATATATTTTTTGTTCCATGGAGCCTCCTCTATGGGGAAGAAATGAAAAAATAAAAAAATAAAATAAAAATAAAGATAAAACTTTCAAATGAAAAATTACAAAAATATTTTTTGGAAAACTTTGAGTGACCTGGGAATAAAAAATTGAGAGTAATATATATTTTTTGTTCCATGGAGCCTCCTCTATGGGGAAGGAAAGAAAAAATAAAAATAAAAAAATAAAATAAAAAACAAAAGAAAAGAAAAAGTATAGAGAGACTCTCTACAAAATATGAATAATCGTATGATGATGAACTAGCATACCTAGCGTTATTCTCAGCCACATGAGGGGGTAGCGATGATGGCGGTGGCGGAGGTTGAGGATTCGGTGGACCGCTGCTGTCCGAGTCATTGTCACTGCTCTCCTCGGTTCTTTTACCTGAATCGAGAAGATACGATGGCACACCACGGGGATAAAATCTTGGCAATACCTCCGATGTTGGGCGTGATCTTCTTGCTGGTCTCTGGAATCGTAGATTAAGCTGACTAGCGTCTGTTACGTATTTTTCACTCTGTCGACGTCGTCTCAATGCTGGGGTACAACCGGTCAAATTTTCATCCTCGGTTGAGCTCGTTGATGTTAATGGCGGTACGCAAGGTCGCGCATCGGGTAAAGTTGCGCATCGTCTGAGCGCCGGTGCCTCCGTATGTACTGACAACGGTTTACCCTTGATAGCTAAAATTTACGCGGTGTTAGTAACGCTAAGAAGCACAAAAACGAAATAATAATTGCCCAAACCAACTATAACAACAATAATCACAATTATCGTACAAATTTTCTCTCTTTCGATCTGTCAAAATAATAATAATAATTATAATTATTATTATTATAAAAATTAAATTTTTCAGCTACTTTGTTGTTGAAGGTGGGGGGGAAAGGCCTCTTTGAGAAAACCGATGAGCTAGGCGATTCTATTGTAAATGTGTGGATATGAAACTTTGTTGTCGTAGGCGGTGGAGCCTCTTCGAGAAAGGTGATGAGAGGCGATCAAGCCTGTAGGCTCTTTTTATCGCTTTTCTCATTTTTTTAAAACAATACAACGATATACGAGGCTGAATTGTAACGAGGGAGAAAAAAAAATTATCATTCCCCTTAGACAGCGATCAAGAGAGATGCAGGCTATAATAATAATAATAATAATAATAATAATAATATATAATGACTAATATTTTGCAATGGTGCAATTACTTTGAAGCATTATGCGATAAACTTGTGGATATACAACTAGTGAGTAATGTATGCTTGCGAATTTGGTAGTCGCGACAGTGTCGTTTTTTTTTTTTTTAATTAAAAGTATAGAAAAGTTAAAAAAAAAAAAAAAAGTAGAAAAACATTTACATTCGAAAGATTTACTAACCGATATCACGATCCTTCAATTGTTGAACTATTTGGGCGGGTGATTTTTCAATTTCGCTAGCAGTCCCCGTTTTTGTATTTTGCGTCGTATTCGTCTCGGGCGTTGATTCGGACAATGAGCAACGTGGACTTTTCACTGGTATTGGAATTTTACTCTGACTAGTGTGCGGTTTGCTTGTCGTTTCGCGTTCTTTATTGTCTTTGGATTCACGCTGTGAGAGAGCATTTGAGATCGAGGGTGAGCCAACTGTAATGCACGAGGCTGCTTTTGTCAGGCTGTTGGTGCCCGTTGGACGATTTTCCGTAGCGTCGTAATATATCGAAGCTTCTTCTACTCCTGGTTTTGGACTTCCTGGACTACTACCAGCAGTTCCATTTGTTAATTTTTCTGCAATGAGAAATAGGAGAATGTTTGCTTGTATTTATTTTTTTATCGTCGAAAAATTCTTTGTTTTTTTTTGTTTGTGAAAATTATATTTATTATCTCTGTCGGTAACAAAAATTGTACCAAATTTGATTTGATAAGTTGATTAAAATTTTCGACAAGATACAAATTCAAATATATTTGTTGATTTTGCATGAGATGAATTTTTACTTTTTCCGCAAAAGCCTCAACTTTAATTTTCTCATTCTCTTTGATTTCAATTGATTCAATTTAAAATCGAAATTTTTAATGCAGCACCCTTAATTGATCAAGTAGTGAATGAAATTTCACCAAACATATAATACGAGGATTTAAATAAAATTGAATATAAAAAATTAGGCCTGAGGAAAAAATCTCAATGAGATTTTTTATATTTCCTTAAGGAAAAATTCTTTATCCGTTTTTTTGTGAAAATTATATTTTACTCTATGTCAGTAACAAAAATTATACCAAATTGAATAAAATTTTCGACAAAATACAAATTCAAATATAATTGTTGATTTTGCATGAAATTAAATTTTGCTTTTTCCGCAAAAGCCTCAAAATATCTTTAATTCTCTCAATCTCTTTGATTTCAATTAAAAATCGAAATTTTTTCATAAAATTCATTTGCTTTCAAGCATTCTGTAATTTGATATAATTTAACAGATATTTCATTTAATGCAGGACCCTTAATTGATCAAGTAGTGAATGAAATTTCACCATTAAAAAAAAAAAACAATTCTTGACTCTGTTTATGACACCAAACATATAATACGAGGATTTAAATAAAATTGAATATAAAAAATTAGGCCTGAGGAAAAAATCTCAATGAGATTTTTTATATTTCCTTAAGGAATAAAATTATTATTTTTGTGATCAAAACGTACTTTGCAATGGCTCTTTGTCGGCGCTGGTCTGTACGACTGTAGCACCACCGTTGGAGTCAACGACTCGAATTTCCAATCTTCCAGCGACTGCCTGCTCTTCCTCGTCACCAACAGGCGTCGTAGGGACGGTTGTGGGTGACGCAAAAGCAACTGCGGGAACGCTAGCTCGTCTAGGTAGCGGACTACTTCGTGGCTCATCGTGACGCGTCGCCACATTTCTCATCACGTCCACCTCGTACAGCAACTCGTCAAATAATGCTTGCTGCACCTTTAACGATTGAAAAAAAAAAAAAAAAAAAACAATTTTGACAAATCAGACACTTTTTTTTATTAATTTTAATCAACTGTGAAATTTTTAGAAAAACTTTTCATCGCAAATAAAATAACGTTAAGCAGGATTTAGTAATGGACCTGATGGCAAACTTTGACAAAGAATGATATTAGGGAATTTTTTTTTTGCTTGAAAAATATTCAATTCTCTAAAAGTAAAAATTTACATTTAAGCAATTTTTTAAGTAATTGAATAGATTAATTTTTTTACGCTCTTATGGATCTTTTTATTAGCAATGATTAAATTAAATTTCATCAAAAAGTTGAATCTACTTTGTTTTCTCCTATTTTTGAAAAATCAGACACTTTTTTTTATTTCTTTTAATCAACTGTGAAATTTTTAGAAAAACTTTTCATCGCAAATAAAATAACGTTAAGCAGGATTTAGTAATGGACCTGATGGCAAACTTTGACAAAGAATGATATTAGGGAATTTTTTTTTTTGCTTGAAAAATATTCAATTCTCTAAAAGTAAAAATTTAAATTTAAGCAATTTTTTAAGTAATTGAATAGTTTAATTTTTTTACGTTCTTATATGGATCTTTTTATTAGCAATTATTAAATTAAATTTCATCAAAAAGTTCAATCTACTTTGCTTTCTCCTATTTTTTTTATTTTCTTTTGTTTTAAAAAAAAAAAAAAATATTCATAGTACCAGTGGAGCTTCGAGATTGGCACGAACGTGCGGCGCCAGCGCCGGTACGCTCCAGGCTCGAGGCAAAGCTCCCTGTAGTTCCGGATATTTCTCGATTCCAGTTATGTTTAAGCATCTATGTGGCACGACAGGTCTCGGTGAATCCTCGCTTATTCGGGAAAGAGGATTTTGAGCATTTCCAATTGCCGCTGTTCCAATGACAGCCGTTGAAGATTGCTGCTGTGACACAATCGGCGTTACTGATAACGCCTGACTAGCCGATGATTTTGCATCGGGACATCCACTGGGGGATGGTGTGACCGTGGCTACAGCCTCACTAACAACTGTGGACTACCATACGACGTGTATTTACTCGCTGCAAAAAAATTTCTTCAACGAGGCGAGCAAATGAAAAATTAAAAAAAAAGAAAAAAAAATAAGCTAGACAATATTTAAGGCGTGCAGGCATATTTACTCGCTGCAAAAAAATTTCTTCAACGAGGCGAGCAAGTGAAAAATTAAAAAAAAATAAGCTAGACAATATTTAAGGCGTGCAGGCATATTTACTCGCTGCAAAAATTTTTCCTCAACGATGCGAGCAAGTGAAAAATTAAGAAAAAAGAAAAAAAAAATAAGCTAGAGAATATTTAAGGCTTGCAGGCATATTTACTCGCTGCAAAAACTTTTCTTCAACGAGGCGAGCAAGTGAAAAATTAAGAAAAAAGAAAAAAAAATAAGCTAGAGAATATTTAAGGCTTGCAGGCATATTTGCGAACATTGACGAAAAATTGCATCGGGACATCCACTGAGGGACGGTGTGACCGTGGCTACAGCCTCACTGACAACCGTGGACTACCATAAGGTGTAGATTTACTCGCTGCAAAAAAAATTCTT
Organism: Dyspetes luteomarginatus; assembly: GCA_963669185.1. NCBI lineage: Eukaryota > Metazoa > Arthropoda > Insecta > Hymenoptera > Ichneumonidae > Dyspetes > Dyspetes luteomarginatus. The sequence goes on from OY769903.1 coordinate 31,766,149, forward strand.
CAACGAGGCGAGAAAATAAAAATAAAAAATAAAATAAGCTAGAGAGTATTTAAGGCGTGCAGGCATATTTGCGAACATTATTTGCGAAAATATACGAAAATAATTGGCAAACCTGACATTTTTCTTTTCTTTCTAACAGCAGCATAAAATTATTATTATTGATAATAATAAATAATATTTGATAATACACATTTCTTTTTCATTCTTCTTTCATCACTTCTCCCACAGATTGACTCCTTAGAGCCTCCTCAGTATGATCGAAAATTATCAGCTGCGCCGTTTAATCGTTTAAGATATCAAATTATTTTATCGATCGATAAAACGAACAAAAAAAAAAGCACTTTTTTCAATATTTCCATCGAGAACAAAAAAGATTTATAATTTCAGCGACCTGGCTGCTTTGGCCAGACGGATATCGATGAAATTTTGTAGGAAAAATTTCCATCGAGAACAAAAAATATTTATAATTTCAGCGACCTGGCTGCTTTAGCCAGACGGATATCGATGAAATTTTGTAGGAAAAATTTCCATCGAGAACAAAAAATATTTATAATTTCAGCGACCTGGCTGCTTTGACTAGACGGATATCGATGAAATTTTGTAGGAAAAATTTCCACCGAGAACAAAAAATATTTATAATTTCAGCGACCTGGCTGCTTCGGCCAGACGGATATCGATGAAATTTTGTAGGAAAAATTTCCATCGAGAACAAAAAATATTTATAATTTCAGCGACCTGGCTGCTTTGGCCAGACGGATATCGATGAAATTTTGCAGTAAATATTTATGCAACAAAAAAAAAGCAAATTCGCAATTAAGCCATAATTGCAATAAAATAAATAGCAACAAATAGCAAGCGGAAAAGAGCAGAAAAAAAATGCGAGGTAGAAAAAAAGAAAATTTGTGCAGCGAAACTCATAGCGGAAGTGGGCGCAAGCATAGATTCGCAGTGAAACGCCCAGAAGGTTGTCAAGCGAGGATGTTGATACAGGCCAGACGAGGCTAGAACGTTAAATTGAGGCTTTTATAAATAAAATAACACGAAATAAAAATTTTTTGCGATCCTTGAATATGAAGAATAACATCAATGATGAATTCGATGATTGCTAATTGATTTTTGAAGATTCTAAAATGTGTAAATTGACCTCTAAACTATTCGAGATTTTGCACCGAGTCGAATCTCATCGGACCCCACGGTCTGGCGGCTGGCCCATTAATTATGTAATTTTTTTCCCCATATAACTACCAAATGAAGATGAAGAAGAATGAGAAGAGAGAGAATTTTAGATTATTGTAGCAAAATTTGAGATTTTTTTTTTCGATTAATGATCGATAAATGTTATACTAATGCGCTAAATTGCGCCATAAATTTACGGGGCCGAGCCAATGAGGCAAATAGAATATTTAATAAATTTTTCATCGTCATTGATTGTTCACTGAATATTTAAATTTCATAAATTATTAATCGGCTATGTTAATTTTACAAATTTTAGTGTCTTCACATGAAAAATAAATGATGAGCCTCCAATTTTTATACGCATCTGACCTCGAATAACTTGGGAAAAAAAAATTACATTTAAAATTTTCCCCCTTACCTGAGGAACTATAGAGGGTGGATTAGCACCCTTGTGTTCAGGACTCTGAAGATTTTCTCCCTTCCATTCGTTGTCAGTCTCCTCAGAATCGTCAAACTGTGATTTCCATTGTGACGCAAGAGTCAATCCACCTCCACCTCTCGTAACTTGCTGGAGCGCCGAAACATTGTCGTCGTCGATCTGTGCAAATTGCGTTATCGAACAATCTCTCATTGCCGAACGTCCGCTTCTAGATTGTTGCCTTTGCTCAGTGCGACGTCTCGGCTCTCTTCTCAGGGGCTCCCTTTGCTCGGTAACCTAGTCGGGGCAAAACAAAAAAAAACCATAACAAGAAAAATCTCTGAAAATTAGAAATTTTCTATTTTTATCAATTATTTGCTTTTCTTATTTTATTTTTTCGAGCATTTTTTCTAAATATGATTTTTCGAATATTTCACGAAGACTGGGATGAAAATTTCGAACAAAAATCCTCGATGAGGTACTAAAAATAGGAAAAAAAAAAAAATTCTAAAAATTATGATAATCGTTTTTATTAATTTTTTTTACCGGACTCTGATTTCCCACGTGTTTGGTGTTCGTGACATCGTACGAGCAGTAAGAAGCATCAACCTCGGTATGTATTCTCGGGCTTGGTGGCTCGCCCGGATTAGTTTCTGGTGGTGGAACGACACGAAGTCTGGCAAAAGTTGCTCCGCTTGCTGATTTTCGCAATGGCGCCGAGGCATTCGCGAGAGTCTTGGAACGTGGCAGTTCGGATGCCGAGCGTGCCGATGCCATTAGAGCGTCACCCTCGTTGTCGACCTGCTTCTCAGCTGGTGGTACGGGCGATTGAGGTTCCACGGCCATGGACACCGCACGTCGCTTCTTTGGTGAGCCTGTCGACGATTGCAAAAAAAAAAAAGAAGCAAAAAAAAAACGATTTTTAAAATTATTAAACAAAAATCGATTTAAAAAAAAAAAAATTATAATCATTTTTTGAACATAAAGGCTCGTGTAAAAATTCCCTTGAATTAACAAATAATAATTCTTGATTATGAGAATTTTTCGTTTGACCTTGCTGACCTTGCACAGGTGGCGTCGCGGCAACTTGCTGACCTCCTTGCTGATGCGTGTTGTCCGTTATCTGTATGGTTGCATTGCAATTTTTGTCCCGGCCATGATTACTTATTGCTGATGTAAATGGAACAGGAGATCCCTCCGTTCCCAATATAATCCTGCATAAACTTTCGTAATCTATCTTTCCCTGTGAATGATGATTAGGAAAATTAACTCTGCGCGATAATTTTATTTCCCAATGTCCGCGAGTAAAATTTGCATTAATTCTCTTAATTTTTTTACTTAATGCACAATTTTTTTTTTAATAGAAGAAAAGAAGAAAAAAAAAAATCATAGACCTTTTTCAATGAGTTTTGAGATGATAAAAAAAAATTTTACACCCACCTCCTTTCTGTTATCAGGCTCGACGTTTTCTTGATTATTCGTATCGACGTTTGGCGTTGTTGGGGCTTGATTGATCGTCGTTGCTGTCGTTAGTGCTGGCGGCGCTGTCACAGTTGGCAGCGATCTCGTTGTCGGTAGACCCTCATTTGCCACCAACGGTCTCTCCCAATCGTAAGGATCGCTCGCTTTTACCCCACGACGTTTCATACAACGCTCAAACAGGCTCGACAACATTGTGTAATCGGGCTTGTCCGCATATTGTAAATTCTAGGGAATTTTTTTGTTTTTTTTTTTTTTACAAAAAAGTCAATTCATGAAAAAATTTCTACTGTAATAAAATCATAATTTTTTTTTTTTAATTTCTCAAACGCTGCAAAGACAATTTTCAATAGCGTTTTGTTCTTTTACTGTGAAAACAGTGAAGCGTTTTTATTGCCTCAGAGGCGCAAATAATGAGGCTGTACAGGGGATGAAACGAAACGAGAAGAAAGAAATTCATCATATATTTTCAATGCTAAGTATATATATATATATATATATATGTATGATACTTCCGGCCGACCTTGGCCCGCTTTATAAGCCAGAAAAAATTGAACTCTGGCCAAATAATTCGCTTACATCTCGTTTTTCCTGGCCAATAAAATACGCATAAGGATATTTGAAATTTAAAAAAAATGGCGTCAATTTTTTTGCCAACTTTTTCAAGATCGATAAATAAGGAATGAAAAAAAATGTTTACCTGAATGTGTTCAAGGAAGAGACGAAGATCGGAAGGTAAATGTTTCAGTAGCAAACGATGATCATACTTTTCCTTCACAGTTCCAACCTGCGTTGAGAGAAAAAAAAAATTTAGCGTCGTGATACAGCGAGAACCAAAAATCACCGGAGCCGGTCATTTGACAGACATTTTTGGCAATTTTCGGACACGTGGCAATTTGTGAAATAAAATGGGGATAATTTTTTACCTGCTCCTTGTCCTTGATTTTTCTCCAAGGCAATTGCCCATTGACAAATTCCACTAGCATGTAAAATAACGACCAGAGATCGTCGTGTCTTCCCATCTCTTTGTTTTTGTGAGCATTTACGGAAGCGTAACGGACAGTTCCACGAAAACCAGCGGCAGCTCTCGGTGGTCGAACATCCCCAGTTCCTGTCGTAAATTGACGAGCAAGACCAAAATCCAGCATGTACACCATTCGCGTGTTGTACGGATGACGACCGATCGAGAAATTTGACTGAGAGAGAGAAAAAATTTGTAATTTTTGTGACTTTTGGGTTTTTAGTGAATTTGACAATTGGATAATTTTTATTTCCATAAATAAATTACTCTTGAGCTATAATAGACATGAATTATGTGACAAATTAATTAATGAAATAATGAAAAATATTTTATTTGATTAATTCTGTTGAATTTTCTTTACAAAAAAAAATTTTAACAAAAACTCATCAACGGTGTTTTTTTTTTTTTCAAAACTTACGGGCTTAATATCTCTGTGAAGGAAGCCCACTTGGTGTATACTCTCTATTGCTTTCAATATCTGAAGACCAAGACGTAACGTCGTGGATAGAGAAAAGGCACCTCTAGGCTGAGCTCGTCGCAATTCAGCCAAATTTTTTCCCTGCAGTTGCATCACTACGTAATTAAATCTGTCGTTTCTACCACAGCCTATGAAACGACAGACGTGTTCTTTACCTGGAAATAAAAATTAAAAAAAATATTTTCATCTTTGCGATATTATGCAGAATTTTTTTTTTTCAATTATATAGATGTTTTTTTTTTCTCTTACCCTGGAGCTTTTTCAGGACGGCTACTTCCATTTTGAGAACTTGCTTTGGCTGTCTTGCCGATTCGACTTTCAGAGCTACCTGTTCCTTTGTCATGAGATCCAGGCCCTCGTAAATTTCCCCAAATCCCCCACCACCGATTTTTCTCATCTGCGGCAAACGAAATAATTCATTTTAATTCGTAATCACAATTTTTGCCAATTTTCAATTTTCTCCGATTAACAAAAAAAAGACAAAAAAATCGATCGCCACCTGGTGACTCGGTGATTTTTGTTTATTATTTTTGCCAGGTGCAAAGTTCAAAAAAAGTTACGGACAATAAATAGAGGAAAAAAAATAAAAAATTACAGGATCGATATCACAGAATACAGAGATAATCGAATGGAAAAAAAAAGGAAAAATTATGAAACGTTGTCATGAGATCCAGGCCCTCGTAAATTTCCCCAAATCCCCCACCCCCGATTTTTCTCATCTGCGGCAAACGAAATAATTCATTTTAATTCGTAATCACAATTTTTGCCAATTTTCAATTTTCTCCGATTAACAAAAAAATGACAAAAAAAATCGATCGCCACCTGGTGACTCGGTGATTTTTGTTTATTCTTTTTGCCAGGTGCAAAGTTCAAAAAGAGTTACGGACAATAAATAGAGGAAAAAAAAAAAAAAAATTACAGGATCGATATCACAGAATACAGAGATAATCGAATGGACAAAAAGTGGAAAAATTATGAAACTTTGTCATGAGGAATAAGCAAAAAAATTGAGGAAAAATTAATAATTACAATGTTTTTGTTTTTTTTTTAATTTTTTAGAAAATTAAATCTCATCGTTTTTACTGACCACTTTCCATCGTTCTTTGACCACATGGCCAGGCTGCAATAAATCCTCGCTTGTCATTGTGATGTTGTTGTTCTGATCTGTGCTCTCGTCGCCTACATGTCTCAGCACCAATTTACCCGGATGATTAGGATGCCTGTTGGTTAAATTGTAAGGCAACCCTTGTAGAGCGAGAGTTGGTCAACGAATCTGCCATGACACACACACACACACACACTATACGGTGTTGTCGCTCGCGCGCGAGCGCGATCGCGAATGAGCGCGCGCGCGCCCTCTCACGCACACAACCACAAACAGCGAGCGCCCCCTCGCGGGCGTGCTGCTAGCTGAATTTTGCACACCGGGCAGTCCCTTTGCGCGTGTGTGTGTGTGCACGCGAGAGGGTGGTAGATCGAGCGAAATAAATTTCTCCTCCCCGCCCCCCACCCTTCACCCTTCCGTCGACGGCGGAGACACGCACAGGACCGACGCGACTAACGGAGACGAAACGAAAAAAGAATCTCTCATTTACGTGATGCAAACGCGCGAAAATGAGTGTGAGAGAGAAAGAGAGAGAGAGAGAACGTTCCCGATATGAGATCGCGACACGCCCCGCGCCCGAACTCTCCTGTCCCCACACACACGCAACACACACACACAAAGAGAGAGAGAGAGAGAAAGAGAGAGATGAGATCGAGAGAAATAGGTAATTTTTAACCTAATGTCCGTATACGAACCGAGGGAAAATTGGTCAATACCACGAGGGCGCCCCCCGTGCTAGGCAGCCATGATTGCGTGCGAGCAAAGGGTGCAGCCAGAATTGAAGGGGTTGCTCATATATCTACGTGTGCGTTTTGTCTCAAAGTGTTAGTTTATCAGCCGCCCCCCCCTCCCTCGCCCTTGCATCCCCTGGTGGCCCAAAAGCTCATTTCTCTTCAACTTCCGGTCCTGCCCGGAATCGACGAATTCTCAAATCGTACAACCCCACACTGTTTCTCAAATAAAAATTGAAATTTGAGATGATCGCGAAATTCTTCGAGGGATAAAAAAGGATCGCGATGAGAAGAATTTTTTGTACTAATATTCTATGCAGTCATTGCATATATATATATATATGTATATATGTATATATATATGTATATATGTATATATATATATATGTATATATGTATATAAATGTATAAGCAGTCTTATAAGTATTCATTTTCATCGATAAGAAATTTTGTGTTTCGAACACAATAATGATTGATTGACAATTAATTTAACACGAAAAGCACACACACACACACACACACACACACACAGAGGAAGGAGAAAAATCGAAAGCTTTTTTTTTAAACTCACGAATTTTATATATTCTCGAGAAAAAAAAGCCCCCACGCGTTTGTAGATCCAAATATAATGACATTTTATTTTTACTAACAATGTCGTCTGCTAGGCGCTGAGACGACTCGCTCCTATCTTGTTCCTCTCGTTTTCTCACTCTTTCTTCCTCTCCCTCCCTCTTTTCCTCTTTGCTTGCTCCGTTATAATGCCGAGCTTTCAGAGCAACGAGCGAGCTCTATTAACATTACTTTCACGTTTGTTCAAGCACTCTCTCTTCAGTTCACTCTCATCTTGCAATGGGTTTCTCGTAAAAGTGTATATCCTCGGATTCTTTTGCTTTCTCTTTCTCCCCTCTCTCCTTCTCTTTATGTCTGACGCGCTTAGGCTAATTAAGAATATCTTTATATTTTCGCTGTTTTATTGAGAAAAAAAAAAGAGAGCGTTTTTTTTTTCGTACAGCCCCAGGTATCCGAGATGAGCTTTATGTTCTTTTTTTTTTCTTTTTCGTCAATGGGGATCGATCTATTCGCGAGACGTCGTGCTCGCCGCCGCGAAAGCGCCGCACGAAAGCCTCGCAGTCGAACGTAGTCGGTCGTCGTCGTCATCGTCGTTTCTGATACGCGTGCTGCCATCTCTCGGAAATTTGTTGTACTAGTGTTTTACTTTATTGCCGAGAGATGGCGCGGCGTGTCCTATTTTTGCGGCAGTAGCGGCTAATCTGCCCACACGTTGCGACGTTTCACCGCAATAACCCGATCGATCCAACGTTCGGAGATATATCGAACAAAACTGAAGAGAAACTGACGGAAAAACGTGTGGGAAATTCTTCTCACAATCAGAGGATGCTTTTATCTCTCCGGATCCTTGCCGACGAAGCGCACGCGTGTACTCGTATCCACTTGTAAGCACTCTCGCTAGGGTCAACACATTTGTCGTACGGACGATGAGCTGTTTGTGAGTTTGCGCTTTTTCACCTTTTTCTTACCCTCTCCATACACCATTATAGACCCTTTCTGACCTATATTTACGATTCGAATATGACTTATTTGTGCCTTTGTCAATCTCCCCCCCCCCCCCAAGTACTCTTAGATCTCGTCATAGAAACAGTTTTACTCCGATCAATCTTTCTTCTACGCTCCCTATAAAAATTCCTTATCAAGTTTCCATGACTCTCGAGTCTTTTATAGAAAGGTAAAAAAAAAGAGGAGAATTTTTGAATAAAAGTAAGCTTTTCATTTATCGTAAGATATCACCAAAGTTTAACTTTCGAATTTCATGTTTTGAAAAAAAATAATTTCGTGCTTTAAGATGATACAAAAGCTTAAATAATTTCGTTAATCACGAGTACGAATTTAGAAACGTTTTTGAGGAAAAACAAACATCTCACGTTGCTGCTTCATCTCCTCCGACAGACGCCACACATATATATATATATATTGGTAAATTCAAATATCTCTCCGCTAGAGACACCTCTCGGCAAATATTATAATTATTAATTCTGCTGTCCTCGTGGTCAAATTTTAATTATTATTATATTCATAAGTAGTAAAACGATCCGCGATTGTAAAGTTGAATAGATTCACAAGATCTCATGTAGGATGAGAAAAAGATCTTTGATGCTTTTTCGAACATAGTAATTTAAAATTAGCTACAATAATAACGCAAAGAGCCATTGACCGCCAACCGTCACTGCTCTGTATCCCCCGCGTTTCAATGAAACGGGAAGGTCTCATAAATTTAATCATTTCGTGGCATAAAATCCTTATTTACGAGTTGTTGAATCGATACTATTAATGATTTACGCGTAAATACGGGATAAATTCAACTTTTCATTGTACTTTTCTCTGTAAATATTGTGAGATGGAAAAGAGTTAGATTTTTGGCTCGGAACGATATATAATTTAATGAAAAAAAAACGTATGCATAGATTAAGAAATATATTATTATTTTTATAATAATAATAATAATACCCAATTATTTTAGGTTATGTATATAAAAAATATTCAAAATAAGCTTTAATTCGTTGCTTCCATGCTGGAATGCACGAGAAAATAAATGTATTATTAATGAGAAAGGTACACACAAAGGGTCGAGAATAAATTGCTTCAATTATAAATTTATCGATCGGGCTAAACCGCGTAAAACATT
>OY769903.1:31775457-31957957 GCA_963669185.1 Dyspetes luteomarginatus
TATAAAATCTCGTCGCATCAATTCCAAGTTGCAAGAGCATCTTGAAAATGATGAAAGAAAAAAAAAAAAAGAAAAAGAGCATCTTCGAAAATAAATCTGTTGATTCTGTTCTCGAGCCGCAGAGGAGATTCAGTAGTTTGAAAAAAAACGTGGCCGTCCACGAGGCGAGAGTATATATGTATATCGTAACGGCGATTTATCATTCTCTCTTTTCTCCTAATTTTTTCTTTTTTTTTTTTTTTTTTTTCCTTTTCAATTTTACCCGATGATGTATAAAAATATCAGAATCAGAAGACGAGTGTAATGTATACACGTAGTTCGACAAGACGATCATGCACTATAACGAGATGCGGCGAGAGAATATTTTGGTTTGCAAAACGAAGAAGAAGAAGAAGAAGAAGAAAGGCTCGAGAGATTTTTTTTATTTTTTCATGAAATTTTTTCACGTACGAGAAATGAGATCAGCTGACGTGAAATTTGAGACGTTTATTCTTGGTGATGAGGATTTTATGAGGAAGAAAAATTAATTGCAATTTGATAGTGAGAGAGATAGATGCATTTTTTTTTAGTCCAAATAGAACCTATTGGATTCCAATGGATTCCGTTTAATCTAACGGTAAATAGACCCTGTGCGATTTAAATGGATTTTATTTATACCCGAATAGTCCCTATTTGATTCGAATAAATTCTGTCTGCTCGAAATAGATTCCATTTGATTTAAATGGATTTTATTTAAATAAAATGGACCCTGTGCAATTTTAATGGATTTTATTTAAATAAAATGGACCCTGTGCGTCTTAAATGGATTTTATTTAAATTAAATAGACCCTATGCGATTTAAATGGATTTTACTTAAATTAAATAGACCATGTGCCATTTAAATGGATTTTATTTAAATAAAATAGGCCATGTGCGATTTAAATGGATTTTATTTAAATTAAATAGACCCTGTGCGATTTAAATGGATTTTATTTAAATTAAATAGACCCTGTGCGATTTAAATGGATTTTATTTAAATTAAATAGACCCTGTGCGACTTAAATGGATTTTATTTAAATTAAATAGACCCGGGGCGATTTAAATGAATTTTGTTTAAATTAAATAGACCATGTGCGACTTAAATAGATTTTATTTTAATTAAATGGACGATGGGCGATTTAAATGAATTTTGTTTAAATTAAATAGACCCTGGGCGATTTAAATGGATTTTATTTAAATTAAATGGACCCTGTGCGACTTAAATGGATTTTATTTTAATTAAATAGACCCTGGGCGATTTAAATGGATTTTATTTTAATTAAATAGACCCTGTGCGACTTAAATGGATTTTATTTAAATTAAATAGACCATGTGCGATTTAAATGGATTTTATTTGAATTAAATAGACCCTGGGCGATTTAAATGAATTTTGTTTAAATTAAATAGACCCTGTGCGATTTAAATGGATTTTATTTAGATTAAATAGACCCTGTGCGATTTAAATGGATTTTATTTAAATTAAATAGACCCTGTGCGATTTAAATGGATTTTATTTAAATTAAATAGACCCTGTGCGATTTAAATGAATTTTATTAAAATTAAATAGACCCTGTGCGATTTAAATGGATTTTATTTAAATTAAATAGACCCTGTGCGATTTAAATGGATTTTATTTAAATTAAATGGACGATGGGCGATTTAAATGGATTTTATTTAAATTAAATAGACCCTGTGCAATTTAAATGGATTTTATTTAAATTAAATAGACCCTGTGCGATTTAAATGGATTTTATTTGACCGGAATAGTTTGATCGATTCTATTCGATCGAAAAATATCCTATTTGATGCATGCAGATACTATTTAATTAAAATTACCTACTTCCATTCGATTTAACGAGCAGTTAAACCGACTATAAATTGTACCATATAATGAGATGCAGCAAGAATCTCGATGCCAAGTAATTAAAAATGAATATAGATATATACCGCTGGTATATGATAACAAATTTATGCCTCAGCTTCAAAGCCTTTAAAATTTATGAAATTTCTATGAGCAAATTTCTTTGGCAATGAAAATATTATTTTATATATAATTTCGACTATTAATATATAAAATTGCGACTATTAATATATAAAATTGCGACTATTAATATATAGAATTTCGACTATTAATATATAGAATTTCGACTATTAATATATAGAATTGCGACTATTAATATATAGAATTTCGACTATTAATATATAGAATTTCGACTATTAATATATAGAATTTCGACTATTAATATATAGAATTGCGACTATTAATATATAGAATTGCGACTATTAATATATAGAATTGCGACTATTAATATATAGAATTTCGACTATTAATATATAAAATTGCGACTATTAATATATAAAATTGCGACTATTAATATATAGAATTTCGACTATTAATATATTAATAGTCGAAATTCTATATATATAAAATTGCGACTATTGATATATAGAATTTCGACTATTAATATATAGAATTACGACTATTAATATATAGAAATGCGACTATTAATATATAAAATTGCGACTATTAATATATCAAATTTCGACTATTAATATATAAAATTGCGACTATTAATATATAGAATTGCGACTATTAATATATAAAATTTCGACTATTAATATATAAAATTTCGACTATTAATATATAGAATTTCGACTATTAATATATAAATCGTAGGATTTTCTTAACCCTGCGCGGATCATACGGGTCATTTTTTGACCCAAGCGACCCATATGATCCGGGGTGCCAGCAAAATCATATGATCCACGGAGAATTAAGATCGAAAATCTGCCTCGTTGTTCTTCTCCGCATCAATGCATCGTGGCAATTTTTATCACTTTCCTAATATTTTTCGTGTCCCTCCATTAATTCGATATCGTGGAAGCCATTTTGTTATTTTCGTTTTCCACGAATTAACTTAAAACGAAATTTAAATTTTATATTCGTTGTTTCTATCGACGATCACGAAAAGTTTACAATTTCGTGATGAAAAGACCTTTTACTCCCGCGTATCCCAAAAAAAAAACAAAAAAAAAACCAACAATAACGCGTTCTGTATCGCGAATTTATTCGAATTTCCATCGTTGCGGAAATAGAACGCGCGAAAGCCACACACAACGAGCTCTCTCTCTCTCTCTCTCTCTCTCTCTCTCTCCCTTTCTCGCTGTTTAGTTCGAGTGCAAAGATCTCTCTCGCGGACGTTGCACGCCGCAACGGCTCCCTCGCCTGCTCGCTTACACAGGAAAGTTCGGCTGCATATATACAGACCCCCGCTGGTCCCTCCCGAAATAACGTCCGGACACTTTTATTATGCATTCGCCACCAAAACAACCAACGGCGAATAAAGGGGTTTGAGAAAAAAAAACATCGAGATCGTACATTGCGCTCTTCTCAACGAATTCGTTGACTATATATATATATATATATATATATTTTTTTTACCATCTTTATTACTAATTTCATCGTAAATCCGACAAAACGACGAAAAAGCTCAAAGCGAGAAGCAGCAAAATTAGTAAATAAAATAAATAATTAATAACGCGTTGCAAAAATTTTATATTACAGTTTAGACAATTTTAAAAATCCTTGAACTCAATGCTTGTTAGTTTTACTTTATTTCATTCGAAAAAGAAAAATATTCGAACACTGGAAATAATGTACACTCAATTTTTCAAACTCATCGTCAGATTTGACTTTCGCTTTGGGTAGATTTTTTTTTAGCTCGAGCTAAGTTCAATTTATTTGTAGATAACTTTTTTTTAGCCTAAATTTGCGAAAATTCGATCTAAAAATTTAAGTTCGAAATATATATCGTTTTTCTGACACAACCACGAAAATTTTCCACTTAACATGTTTTCATTATTATGATTATTATTAATAATTAATGTAGAGTTTTGTAGGGTTGAAAATTATATTCAATTCGTATGAGAAAACTCGTTGATAGTCCCTTAAAAATGTTTCATGTCCCGTATTTTTGTAAAATTTTGCAACTTTAAGAATATCGAATTATTTTCAAACTATTTTCGAGCCAAAATCGTTAAATTTTTTGTCTATAAAAAAATATTTGACAATTGATGGACCATTTTTTTTTGTTCATCCTTGATCCACTTTTTGGCCATTAAATTCTGAAAGAAAAAACTCTACATAGAATCGAATTTAAGAAACATCGAGTAGATAATTTTTAAGATAAAAAAATAATCGGAATACGCGAATATTAAAGTGGAGGAAAAAATAACAAATCGATAAAAAAATAATCATTTTACTTTAATATTATTTTCTCGCGTTTTTGCTAAGTTGCTTTCACCGAAAACACAAAAAGTACAAGAAACTATTTAATGGAATGAAAAATATTAAGTTTTTATTGATTTTATTGATTATTATTTTTTTTTTTTTTTGAAAGGTCAAAGGGTGAAACTTATTAAGCATTGCAATTGCGAATCAATCCACACTGAATTCGATCACAACTTAAAATTCGTTATAATCCAGTAATTATTTCAATCCACGTCCATCAATCACAGAGAGAGAGAGAGAGAGAGAGAGAGAGGCTGCCTAATCCTCGTAATAATCAACAAGTTCGTATTTAGTTAAAATAAAATTTCATATCACAAAAAACAAGCACAAAGAATCATTCGACGTACCACTTCATCGTAAAACACTCCTGACAAAGAAAGAGAGAAAAAAAACACTCGTTAATCGCGTACAGAGGGAGTGCGCAATTTTTTATATTTGAAAATAATAATACAGCAGAGGGAACGTAAGAGGGAGCGACCGATGGGGCGAGTCGATGACAGCGCGCGACTCGTGACTGACGCGAACTAATCTGACGCGAGACGTTCTTTGAGCTGCTTGTAAACGCGAACTGATCGTCCGAAAAATTTCTAAGCTCGACTTTGAGTTTAGTTTTAGTGACGTGAATTATCTTTATACTGTTCGCAAAGTGCCGCGAGCAAGAAGTTATCGAGAGGGAGAAGAAAGAGATTCTTCGATGCTCGTCTCTGCCTAGCGACGAGACGAGCGTCAGTGCCAAGCCAACACAAGTCTGTTCACTCTCTCTCTCTCTCTCCCTCTCTCTCTCTCTCTCTCTCTCTCCCTCTCTCTCTCTCTCTCTCTCTCCCTCTCTCTCTCTCTCTCTCTCTCTCTCTCCCCCTCTCTCTCTCTCTCTCTCTCTCTCTCGTCTTTCGTCTCTCGTAACCCTTCCATATGCATGCAAACACACGAGTCTCTCGTTCTACTGGCATTGGCCCGTTCTCGGAAACGACCCTACAATTTTTTTTCCGCCTCGTTGCATGAGAGACAAAAAAAAAGTATTCTGTCTGTCTCTCTCTCTCTCTCTCTCTCTGTTTCGCTCGCCCCGCGCGGCCTCTAGCGGCCACGAAATGCGTCACGACCTTGGGCCGCGTCCCGAGATCGATGATTGAATCGAGACGGATAGTTCAGATCGAAAAATGAATCACGCACTCTTTACTCACGACTATAAAATTCTATTATCTTTTTTAGTGGATCCACACGGTTTTTTCTCGGGTTTTGCGATCGTGGGTGGAGGTGAATATAGCGAAAGCATCGAATTGGCATTGATGATGAATCATTCTATAACCATTTTCATAGAAAAGAATCTTTTTTTTTTTTATCTGACTATAAATACTCTCCAGTACGTAAAAATACAACATTAAAAAAGCCTTTTGTACTTAACCCTCCGTGTGTAAACTATATTTTTCGTGACACGGTGTGTAAACGGGTCACTTTTCCTTTAAAAATCCAGTGTACGTACGCAGGGTTAATTTCATATATATATATATATATATATATATATATATATATATATATGTTGAGTTTTAAAATGTTTTAATAATTACAAAAATGCAACTCATTTTGCACCTAACTTTTGCATTCTTGCAATTTATCATTATGTAAAATACTTCAAATTATATTATAGCATTTATATATATATAGTTATACGAAGCGTACTAGGACGAATTAGGACTATTTTGCACGCGGCCCAACGTTAAAAAAAAGCCTTTTGTACTTAATTTCATATATATATATATGTTGAGTTTTAAAATATTTTAATAATTACAAAAATCCAACTCATTTTAATGGTTGTAAATTATTGTTTTGGCTCTCGTACGATAATTTTTCATCTAACTTTTGCATTCTTGCAATTTATCATTATATATAGTACTTCAAATTATATATATATATATATATATATAGTTATACGAAGCGTAACAAGTATAGCCTCGAATTGGACGTGTTAAACTTCTTGTGCTCTCGTTAGAATTAGGTCTATTTTGCACGCGGCCCGACTATATATACTTATATATATATATATATATATATATATATAATCCACGATCACTAACACATGCACAAGCCGCCTGCTGCGCTGTGCTCGAGCCGTTAATATACAACCTGAAAACGATCGTTCTGTAATACCTGTAGCTTTATTGTTGGACATAACGCGATGAGCGTTATGCAAATAAATGAAAAAAAATCGACAATCTCGTAATATCGATGGATACGAGCATCAGCAAAAGTTGACGATGACCTATACATCCCACCTTTCACGACAACTTTGACACATTCTGGCGTGAAACTCGCGACACTCGTTATCGAGACTGTTGACCAAAAACTGGCGAGTGATATTGAAATTATGATGCTCTCAAGAAAACTTAACTTATCTATATATATATAGATAAGTAAAGTTCTATATATATACACGTAATGTTTGTCTAGATGGATTTAGTATGCGTATTTTAAGTTTGTGAAGGATGGCGCGCGGAAGAAGAAGAAGAAGAAGTGTAACGTGCGCTTTTCCTAACCCGATGAGATTGAAAAGTGGCTGGGCGTATCGGCGTGGCTCGCCCCCGCGTTCGACGAGGTTGATCTATTTTAGAGATCTACTTCGCGTGTTGAGAGCCCGCGAGAGGTAGAGCAATGATTTATTATCATTAACCGATTAATACTTTGTAGACTGACGATTAAAAGTAAATAAATATTGATAATCAGTTAAGCTGTGTATATATATATATATATATATATATATATATATATATATATATATATATATACTACTACTGCTGCTTATATATCTATATAAGTAGTAACAGCTCAGGTGGTTGCCTGATTGTATTCCATCTCTCTCTCTCTCCTCTCCCCCCTCTCTGTCTCGCTCTCTCTCTCTCTAGCGACCGGAGCGAATTATAGACGGCTTAGCTCTCTCCCTCGAGCACAAACGCCTGTTGCTTTTTCTTCATCCTCTTTTTCTCCTCACTATGCTAAATCATACACATAAACGAATATTTATTTTCGTTATAACGCGAAGTTTTCTTCGCCTCGCTGCACCCACATCATTCTCCACTCAATTTCTCTTCCCGGCCATTCACACATATCCTATTTTCTATTTGGCATTCGATCAACGAGACTCACTCTCTCTCTTTTTCTTTATCTCTCTCTCTCTCTTTCTTTATCTCCCTCTCTCTCTTTTTCTTTATCTCTTTCTCTCTCTCCCTCTCTCTCTCTCTCTCTCTCTCTCTCTCTCTCTCTCTCTCTCTCTCTCTCTTTATCTCTAGTTTTACATTGATTCGTGGATTATTCTCCAACTTCTCTCTGGCTCCGAATCCGTGGAATTCCTCGTGGAATCTCGAAATGATGGATTTATGAGGTACACTCGACTGCGGTTAAGTTCACGCTTTAGTGGGAGGGTTAGGAGGGGATATCGTGCTGTCAACCGCCGTAAGGCGTGAACTTAATCCTCCGTGTATCGTAGGATTTTGCTGGTACCCCGGATTGTATGGGTCGCTTGGGTCAAAAATGACCCATATGATCCGCGCAGGGTTAACCGCAGTCGAGTGTACTGTAAGATGCTGAGAAAAAGTGTGCGATGAGTATTTTGTAATTTGGTCGAGTAACCAGCAGTTTCCAGCGACGCGTTTTCATCAGAGTTTAAACTCTGGTTAGCTCATCTCTAAACTATACATAATTAAAAAAAAATTAAATCAGATTTAAACGTGGTCGAAGGGAAATCGAGCCACGTGACTTATTACGTACTTGACATATATAGTGCATAAAAAAATTGGATTCTAGCGCGATCGATCAATTTCTTCAAAGAGCCGAAAGTTTAGTTTTCTAATTAATAATAATAATAGTCGTAGAATAGTTTTATTTTATTTCATTTTTTTATTCTTTACTTTGTTCGAAATTTAATATATACAAAAACTTTGTCCAATATATATATAGTTCTTAGTATTATTGCCTTAGTTCGTTGACTTCCTGTTAAAAAAGATGAGAAAAAAAATCTCAAGACGAATATTTGAATAATAATCAAGTGGCGATCAATCAAGCATTTTCAGAATTGAACGAGAAAAGTCTGCGAAATATCATCCGAGTGTGATGGATAGTCGAATATTTCGAGATATAGAGGGCCAACAGCTGAATGAAATCCTCGGCAGACGTTTTTTCCTTGATGTTGTGAAAAATTGCACAGTCTGTGATTTCCAAATGAGCGACTGCCAAGTCTCATATTTGTTTTTTTTTTTTTTTTTGGTACTCTTTTTGTTCACGCTTTTTTTTTCCTTCCTAGAAGAAGAAACAAGAGACACTCGCATTTGCGTCAACGAGGCTCGTAATACACGCCGAGGAGGGTTGAGGATTTCTATTTAAAAATAATTCGCTAAAAACGAGAGAAGAAAGATGAAAAAGAAAATCATAAGAAGCTGCAACAGTGACGATGACGGGAAAATCAAGTGGCACGGAAGATTTTCTTTTATTCTCGAAGAAAAAAAAAAACAAATAAGAATATATATATATATATTCTCATTTGTTTATATATATATATTTGTTTATATATATAGTAAAACTGGTACTACGAAATATTATAATATTAGCGGACATTTTCTTAGTTTTGAACTTTCCCTATTTTAAACTCTACTGTCCCAGATAAATTATATACTAAAGCGAGGTTAGAATCTCGAAATATACTGACCGGTGAGCTTTCGCTTTTGTAATGAGGAGAATAGAGAGTAAAAAAAAAAAGAATTACTTTTTTCTCGAAGGAGAAGAGTAAAGGTCACGAAAAATTTTCTCTTCGAGCAAATTTTTCGTTTTTGCAATGAAATATTATTCCAGTGCTTAAAGTATTGAAAAAAAATAATTAAAAATTATATATGTGATTGCATTTAGCTGTAATTTCTCAAGCGATTAAACGATATTTATAGCAGGAAGTTAATTTTTGTACGACTGTATAGGAATAAATTCTTGATGATTTTACAACGGATTAGCGAGATGAGAGGATCGCGAGAATAGCATAGTCAGTTGAAATAACGTGATAGCAGACGTTGATTGAACAACAGCTGCAAGACACGGGTCATAGACTTGCAATGCACTTGCACGACGACTTTTACTACTTCTCCGAGCCAGAGATGCATATCCGGTTTAAAAGTCTTTCGGCGAATAGGAAAAAATCTTGTTTAATTATCAGACAACAAAATCATTAAATCAGATTTTTTTACATTTTCACAGTTACTGATAATATGAAATGCATTTCACTCATTCATGGCATGAATATAAACAAACAAACAAACAAACAAACAAACAAACAAATAAATAAATAAATAAATAAATACAAATTAACAAAATCACGAATTTATACTTTTTTTTTTCCTTTATCATCTTTCAATTTTACAAGTCCATTTTAGTGTTTTTATCATGTAAGTCCCTTTTGTCTCTTTAATTGCGTTAATTGCTTGAACTCGCGCCAAGAGACGGCCTTCACTGAGTTAGCTTTTCATTGTTCTTCTTCTTTTTTTTTTCTTTTTTTTTTTTTTCTATACTCAGCCTTGTAGTAAAATTCACTTTTAAACGTCTCGAAGTGAACGTGAATAGAACACCAGTAATTCTTACGATAATTTTCAATTTATCACATACATGAAATAAAATGACCTATATAATTTTTTTTTAATGTTAATTAACGTCATTACAGCTCATGAATAATATTAATTAATATTGATTAATTAATTCTCAATTTATCACATACATGAAATAAAATGAACTATATAAAATTTTGTCCATTTACCTCAAAACCCTTTATCTCCATGTGAGATGGTAATTTGTCAGAAGAATAAAAGACACACGGTATAAAATCAAAGAGAAATATATATCAGAGTCTCTAATAAGTTATTTATCGTGATTACAGCTCATCAATAATATTAATTAAAAATATTGATTAATAATATTAATTAATAATATTGATTAACAATATTGATTAACAAATATTGATTAATAATATTGATTGATTAATTCTCAATTTATCACATACATGAAAGAAAACGACCTATATAAAATTTTGTCCATTTACTTCAAAATCTTTTATCTCCATGTGATATGGTAATTTGTCAGAAGAATAAAAGACACACGGTATAAAATCAAAGAGAAATATATATCAGAGTCTCTAATAAGTTATTTATCGTGATTACAGCTCATGAATAATATTGATTATACAATACGTTTAAGTCAGAAAGAAATATATACATATATACGTACATATACGCATATCCAAGACAACAAACAGAATGTTTTATCGTTGATTTTCTCTTGGCACGAAAGTTGGCATAGTTTGAATAATCTCGCGGGCAATCGATGGGTAAACATCGGCGCCGGCGCAGTTGAGGAATCGCCGCCATTTTTCTTCCCGTCTCGCTCTACGAGGAGAATATTTTGCAAATATTCGACACCTCGTCGTTACATTGCCATTTTCTAATGCTAGATAAGGAATTATAAACCATATAGAATAAACGAGTAATTAACAAATTATTGTTCCTTTCATTTTACGATATTTGAATCATCTGATATTGGCCCGAATGATTTATGAGCTGCTTGCAAATGCGCGCCATTTTTAGTTCCATCGGGTGTCGCCACTTTCGACGCCCTTCGTTTGACATTGACACATTGTTCTGGCAAATCGCTCGATCTTCATCACGAGCAATCCTCGTGAATTCGACCGAAAGAAACGACAATTATTTGTCAAAGTGCCGAAAAATCTTGAGATACAATTTTAACGTGGTGGAGAATAATCGAGGAGAAAAGAGCGCGAGTTATTCCAGTAACAAAATGGCTCTGAACAAACTCAGTATCAACAAGATCGACCTAACCGGCAAAAGAGTTCTCATAAGGTATATTTTTCTTACGATAATCAATCTTTCAATTTTTAGTCTTCTGGTGAAAAATAAATAAAAAAAAACATAATCGATCCTCGCGTTCATGCAGAGTCGATTTCAATGTTCCATTGAAAGATGGAAAAATTACGAATAATCAGAGAATCGTCGCTGCCCTTGACACTGTCAAGTATGCATTGGAGAAAAAAGCAAAATGTATCGTTCTGATGTCTCATTTGGGACGACCGGATGGTTCGAAAAATTTGAAATATACCATGAAACCCGTGGCCGATGAGCTGAAAACTCTCCTTGGCAAGGATATTCAATTTTTGGATGATTGCGTTGGACCAACAGTTGAGGCTGCATGCGCTGATCCTGCGCCTGGAACTATAATTCTTCTTGAAAATTTGAGATTCCACATTGAGGAGGAAGGCAAGGGTGTTGGCCCAGATGGTAGCAAGGTGACCTTTTTTTTCTCCTCATAATAATTAATCCCATAATTTTTTTTATTAATTAATAAATTATTTTCTAATTCTCGGCAATTTTCATTTAATTAAACGAGAATCACATTATTATATGAAATTAATTAATTCATTATTTATTTTTTTACCACTAAAATACATAAAATATAATTTAATAAATTTGGAATAAATTTTTAATAAATCGCTACATCATGTAAAATTTACAAAGCAAATGATTTTCATGCATTTTTTTTTATCTAATTTATTAATTATTTGGAATATTTTCAGCACTGGCATGAAAATCGTAAAAAAGAAATCAATTCGTAAAAAAAATTGCTCAAAAAAAAAATGACCTCGAGAATAAAACCATGAAACGTTGAAATTTTTTATAAATTGAAATAAATCGCTAAATTAAATATATCATGTAAAATTTACAAAACAAATGATTTTCATGCATTTTTTAAAATCTAATTCGTTAATTATTTGGAATATTTTCAGCACTGGCATGAAAATCGTAAAAAAAAAATTGCTCAAAAAAAAAATGACCTCGAGAATAAAACCATGAAACGTTGAATTTTTTTTAGATCAAAGCCGATAAGGACAAAGTCACAGAATTCCGTGCGTCTCTGAGAAAACTCGGTGATGTTTACATCAATGATGCTTTTGGTACTGCCCATCGTGGCCACAGTTCGATGATGGGTGGTGGTTTTGAAATCAGAGCGAGTGGTTTTCTCCTCAAAAAGGAGCTCGAATATTTCGCCAAAGCTCTCGACAATCCCGAGAGACCTTTTCTCGCTATTCTCGGGGGTGCAAAAGTCGCGGATAAAATTCAACTGATAAATAATTTGCTGGACAAAGTTAACGAGATGATAATCGGCGGTGGTATGGCTTATACTTTTCTCAAAGTTTCCAAGGGCATGAAGGTAAATAAAGGTCGTTCGATCAACAATGGAGTAAAAAAAAAAAATGATAAAAAAAAATTATTTCCTTTTTTTTTCTTCGATTTTTTTTTTCACAACGTAAATTTTCAAATTTAGATCGGAAATTCTCTGTACGACGAGGAGGGTGCTAAAATCGTAAATGATCTCCTAGCCAAAGCAACAAAAAACAACGTACAAATTCATTTGCCAATTGACTTTGTTACTGCTGAAAAATTTGCGGAAGACGCGGCTGTTGGAGGAGCCGATGTTGCCACCGGCATTCCCGATGGATGGATGGGACTTGACGTTGGCCCAAAATCCCGTGAACTTTTTGCCGGTAATTGAGATAAAAATATTTAAAAAAAATTGACCATAATTATTTTCAATTCACTCGTCATTTTCATAATTTTTAATGGAAAAGAAAAGAAAAAAAAAAATGACTTGGTCGCTTTTTAAATTCACTCGAAATTTTCATATTTGGCTAAATTTTTGTTTTTTGAAAAAATTCGTTAATATTTCTTGTTTTATTATCGCGCGATATTATTATATTTTACTGATAAATAATTTTAAATTTCAGAACCGTTGAAACGAGCTAAAGTAATTGTATGGAATGGACCAGCGGGTGTTTTTGAATTTGAGAATTTCAACAAGGGCACGAAAGCTCTGATGGACGGTGTCGTTGAGGCTACGAAACGAGGCGCCATCACCATTATTGGAGGTGGTGACACGGCAACCTGCGCCGCCAAGTGGAAAACTGAGGATAAAGTGAGCCACGTTAGCACTGGAGGTGGCGCGAGCTTGGAGCTATTGGAGGGAAAAGTATTACCCGGGGTCGATGCACTTTGTCCATCTTCTTAAATGCGTAAATTCAAAACGTACAAAGAATTACGCGCAAAAGGACTCGCAATAGTACTGTGAAAAAAATAATAATAATTTCAACAAAAAAACCACTATAGGTTAGTTGAAGAAAAAAAAAAAAAAAAGACAAGTTTCATCAGTCATTCGTTTCTTTTTTTCTAATAAAGAGAAATCAACATCCCGAATTTCCGGGTAATATATATATATATATATATATATATATATATATATATATATATATATATATATATATATATATATATTGAAAATAATTGAAACGTATTCGTTATTTTTATTGTAAACAAGCATATACCTTCGACCTTTTTAGCAGTGGAGGTGACGCGAGTTTCGAACTATTGGAGGGAAAAGTATTACCCGGGGTCGATGCACTTTGTCCATCTTCCTAAATGCGTAAATTCAAAACGTACAAAGAATTACGCGCAAAAGGACGCGCAATAGTACTGTGAAAAAAAAAATAATAATGACAACAAAAAAAAACCGCTATAGGTTAGTTGAAGAAAAAAAAAAAAGAAGACAAGTTTCATCAGTCATTCGTTTCTTTTTTTTCTGATAAAGAGAAATCAACATCCCAAATTTCCGGGCAACCTTTGACCTTTTTAGCACTGGAGGTGGCGCGAGCTTGGAATTATTGGAGGGAAAAGTATTACCCGGGGTCGATGCACTTTGTCAATCTTCCTAAATGCGTAAACTCAAAACGTACAAAGAACTACGCGCAAAAGGACTCGCAATAGTAGTGAAAAAATAATAATAATAATAATGACAACAAAAACCACTATAGGTTAGTAGAAGAAAAAAAAACAATTTCATCAGTCATTCGTTTCTTTTTTTCTAATAAAGAGAAATCAACTCCCCGAATTTCCGGGTAATATATATATATATATATATATATATAAACAATTCAAAATTATTCGTTAATTTTATTGTAAACAAGCATATACCTTTGACCTTTTTACCAACGCGGGGACACAAGTCTTTTTTTTTTTTCTAATATAGAGAAATCAACACTCCCCGAATTTCCGGGCAATATATATATATAAACAATTGAAAAGTATTTGTTAATTTTATTGTAAACAACCATATACCTTCGACCTTTTTACCGACGCGCGGACACACATTTGAAAATAACAAAAACCAACTGGCTCTCTTGTTGAAGCCCTTAAAAATTACCCCTTAAAAATCATCCCTAACAATAAATTAATAATTCGTATATGTGGACGTAAATTTTATGCGTCATGTTTATCGTCAACGTGTCGTAATTATTTTATCAATGAGAAACAAATGCGTTAAGAAATTTGAACGAGATAATGATTTTGTGACAATTGGACGTTCGTTAGCGTTATCGCGAACATAAGAAATTGTGTCAAATGTTTGAAAATGTTTTTTTTTTTTTTTTCGCTCATTTTCCGTGTCAGTTTTTTTTGTTTGTTTTTTTTTTCATGCTGCAACTTCCTCTGGCATGTCTGAGCTGTCGATAACATGTACGAATTTCAACCACTACTTAGTTATTTTCACGGATTTTTTTTGTCTCATAGACACGAGTGTAATTTTTGAATATCGACGTGAACTTTTAGCCGGATCACATTATACTGCAATTTTGTGGAGCATCAACGCCTGCCGGTAGAGACGGCAAAATTGGATTACCCTCGGGATCAAATTGAAAGAGTGCTGGTTGTTGCTCGCCAACGAGTTCCTCGGGTAACTGACCATAAGATTGCATTTCTTGCATCATTGCCATTATCGTATCGCATCGTTGCTTCTTCACGTCCTCGGTATCGGTCTCTTTCTCTTTCTCCAATTCCGTACAAACCTGAAAAATTTAATTTCGTATAAAACAAATTTCGTATAAAATTTTTTTATATCAAAGAATTTGTAAAAAATTTAATTTACTTTCTGCATTAGTTCCATTTGTTTGTTATATCTTTCAATATCTGCGGCCGGAAGTGTAGCCTTTTTTTCCTCAAACCAAGCTGGATATTTGTCAACAAGTTCCTTCAACGATGGATACAAAAGTTCCTTCGAGAGTAATGACTGCATCATCCCCTGCATAAAGGGTAGAATATCGCTCGGACCTTCGTCCAATGATGCTTGGCCAAACATCGCAGCGAGGTCCGCCTCGGTTATACCAGGACTCGCGTTCTATCGTCAATTTTTTTTTTTTTTTAATGGAAAAAAATTATTTACTCAAAAAAAAAAACAACGCAGCCATTAAAATTATTATATACCTGCAGGTTTTCCGATGTTGCCGACAAGTCTTTCAGAGCTTGTGCAATTGCAGATTGAAAATCGGCTCCGTCACCATCCGTCCCAGATCCCGGATTCGTTCCTATCGCACTTGCGACACTCTGAGCCATTTTTTGCAACGAACTCCCAAGGTCACTGTCCCCCCCTAGTTAGAAAATCTCATGATAAGCAAGAAAAGACAATTTTTTTTTACCAAGTTAGCATTTGTCAAAATTTTGAAATGTTATCTTTTCTTTTTATGGAGAATTCGAGACTTTTTTGGAAAATGAAATTTCTTACAATTTTCGCCCCCAGCTTTGTAAATCGAACGAATTTAATTTTACGCGAAAAAGAAAAAAAAATACGTCAAAGTGGATTGACGGATAAAAAGTATAAATTGTTCAAAAAGGTAAAATAATAATTGTACGAAAAATAGAAAACAGTGAAAATTTCAACAGTCAGCACTCGCAGCGGCAAAATTTGGAAACTTTATACCCAATTTTGTAGAGAACTTTGAAAATTGGCCACTAGAGGCGCTGGCTACTTCCAATATTTGAATTCTTCTAATTTTACGTGTAAATAATTTTCGTTAATTTGATATTATTTCATTAATAATTCTGCATTACCATTTTGCATAAGATTTTGCAAATTTTTTTCAAACTGATCAGCCGCCTGTTGAATAAAATCCTGCGACCATGTCTCATCGGTGCTCAATTCCTCGAGTTTTTCATCTGCGCTGCCAGTTTCCAATGCTGATGAAACTCCCTGAGCCTCGCCCTGTGCGACATTACTCTTTGGGGGTTTGTCAAAATCTTCCAATGCGCCTGGAACACAAATATGCCGTAAAAATAAAAAATTAAGCCTGTAATATGCTAATTGTGTCGAACGCGCGAACTTTAAACTTTTCAACAACTATTTATTACGTAATGATAAAAATACGCGGTATAGACAGATAATTCTGAGAGAATAGATGAAAATTCCGTTCGAGAGCTCAACAAATATTATCATGACGTATTCTCGTTAATGGATTTTCGTATCTACATTATGTTGATCCAAGCGAACGGTAAACAATGAACTCGATTAACGAAACATTTTTAGGTTAGAAACGTACGAGACTGATATTCGCAATTCAATATAATATTTCTATCGTTTACAATCGATAAAATAACGATAGAGTTACTCACTGTCCAACAAATCATTCAATTCCGTATCCACGTTGCCCTCCTTAATTTTCTTTTCGTCCGACATTTTCGACGTTTTACTCCGAAAAATTTCTTACGGCACGAAGGATCAGCTGATCCCGCACCTAACCTCTTTCTGACCAGTCCGCGCGACATAAAAATTATCCCCACTCTCGAGCTTTTCCATAGCAACGCGTTACCCCCACTTCTTCAGCCTTGACGCAATTATTTTCAGTCTTGTTAGAAAATCCAACTGAAGTAATCAAAGCTGTAGTAACGAGAACATTTTTTCGATTTCCAATCGATTAACAGACCTCGAAAACTGTCCATGATCATGAAAATTTATTGAAAATTCAAGGGAAAACAGTTTATTTTGAGCTCTGCCAAGCTCACCATTCGAGAACCCTATTGGTTCCCGAGGTTCTGTGACTTTTAACCAATCATAATTGCTCATTTATTGAAATCGCGGGAGGTGATTTGTGTTGTGTGTTGTGTTACGCTCATGATTCCGGTTGAATTATACGGTGAAAGTAAACGGTGGAAGAAGAATAATTACGAGCTACTCGTTCGTTGGATTAAAATTATCCCAGAAAGGAGCAGGTAAGGAAAATTTATTTAACGAGTAAGGAAAACAAAAAACTATAACCGTCAAATTATTTCCTCAAACTGCAAACTCTGCTGCGTGCAATGTGTACATCTCTCATTAGGTATCTGCGTCGCCATGTTTTTTTTTTCGTATACACGAGAGAGCGCGCGAAGGAGACCAAAAGGTCATTCCAGTAAAAAGAACGTAATTCTCCTCTTGTTTACTATTAAATTCATATGTTGAAAAAAAAAAAACAAAAAACGCGATTAACTTTACATTGAATATTCTTCTTTTCCACTGGAGATTTATTCAACGAACACGATTCATTCATGCATAATATTACGTACATTTCGTATTTAGCACACACATGTAAGACAATGTTTATGTTTTCGACCCATATATATATATATTATTAATTTTCTTAAATTTTCGTCAATTTGAATTAATGAAAAGTTTCAATCAACCAAATGCAACATTTTGAAAATTCAAAATTTAAGAAAATTAATAATAATTTACAAGATGAAAATAATAATAATAACAATTCCGCAGGATAAAAAATGTTTCGACAACCACCAATAAGAACGTACGAGAGGAAAAAAAAAGGGATCACCCATTGGCTCGCGAGCAGCACGAGTGGAATAACTCGCGAGAATATTCCACCCGACAGAGAATTTCAGCCAAAAGAGTACACAAATTTTCATGAATCGGATGTTAGCATGGATTACGATCCTTACGACACGACCTTTGATCGCCTCGTCAAAGAAACGAAGTGGGTATATTTGAAATTGTTTAAAAAAAAAAATTTCAGCCATTTTTTAGCAATTATTGTTAAATATTGTTTTTTTTTGTTTGTTTTTCTTACATAATTCTTTGGTATTCAAGAGCGCAGCCCATACCTCCGGATCAGTATTCAAATGACTCGTACACGGAGAGCAGCAGCGATGACACTAAAGCCAACAAGGTCAAATCTTCGGACGAGGATCAACTTCCAGATTCTTTGGAAGATTTAAAATCCCTGGAGATACCAAAAATAATAAAAAAACGTCGCAACAAAAAAAGGCAAAAATTGGAAAATGACGATACGTCGATGACGACAAATAAATTAACGAGAGAGATAAAAAATCGTAAAATTCTCTCAATTTCAAGTTCCGATGACGAAAATATAGAGCCAAATGTTAAAGTCACCGAGGACAAAAATCGAGAAGCAAAGAAAAAATTATCTCGTAAAAAAATAATTCAGAAGAAATTTCTCATGGTGGATGGAAAATTGAAAAATGGCGTCCGCGGTGTAAAAAAGCGCAAGAACCCAAATAATTTTCGAACGACAAAAAGATGCAGCGTGAGCCTCAAGCGTTTGAGTACCTCGTTGGAAAATTCCGTGAATCCTGATAATCGAGAGGGCAGCCAGAGTCAAAAAAATCGTCACAATGTCATTGCCGAATTGAATAAAGAGGAAAAATCAAATCAGAGTCAATTGAGTGACGATCAATCCGAAGATTCAAACGATTTGCTCGTTAAATCGATTCCTCGCAAACGAGTGATCAGCCAGAGTCAAAAAAATCGTCACAATGTCATTGCCGAATCGAATAAAGAGGAAAAATCAAATCAGAGTCAATTGAGTGACGATCAATCCGAAGATTCAAACGATTTGCTCGTTAAATCGATTCCTCGCAAACGAGTGAACAGCCAGAGTCAAAAAAATCGTCACAATGTCATTGCCGAATTGAATAAAGAGGAAAAATCAAATCAGAGTCAATTGAGTGACGATCAATCCGAAGATTCAAACGATTTGCTCGTTAAATCGATTCCTCGCAAACGAGTGAACAGCCAGAGTCAAAAAAATCGTCACAATGTCATTGCCGAATTGAATAAAGAGGAAAAATCAAATCAGAGTCAATTGAGTGGCGATCAATCCGAAGTTTCGAATGATTCGATTGTTCAATCGAGTATAATTGAATCGACAATGAGGGATGAAAAACGAGCTGTGAAAAATTTGAAACGTCCAGTTGTATCGTTGCCACGATTGCGTGTTGGGCTTTTGGATTTTCGTGATTTTTCCAGCAGTACCCCGATTGGCAAAAAAAGCACAAACGGAAAATCTTCGCTTCGTCTTTCTCCCATTAACGCTGATTCGCGAGAAGAGGACGAAGAACGTATCGATGATTTGAATTCATCGAGATCACATAAAAAATTAATCGTTCAGGAGTTCGAGCCAATCCCTTCGACCTCAATGGCCGCCACTCCACCACGAAATTCTAACAAAAATAAGGAAGAAAAATCGTCCGAAGGACTTTTCCAATTCGAGCCAATCGCTTCGACCTCAATGGCCGCCACGCCACCACGAAATTCTAACAAAAATAAGGAAGAAAAATCGTCCGAAGGACTTTTCCCATTCGAGCCAATCCCTTCGACCTCAATGGCCGCCACTCCACCACGAAATTCTAACAAAAATAAGGAAGAAAAATCGTCCAAAGGACTTTTCCCATTCGAGCCAATCCCTTCGACCTCAATGGCCGCCACTCCACCCCGAAATTCTAACAAAAATAAGGAAGAAAAATCGTCCAAAGGACTTTTCCCATTCGAGCCAATCCCTTCGACCTCAATGGCCGCCACGCCACCACGAGAATTCAACAAAAATAAAATGGAAAAATCGTCCGAAGGACTTTTCCCATTCGAGCCAATCCCTTCGACCTCAATGGCTGCCACGCCACCACGAGAATTCAACAAAAATAAAATGGAAAAATCGTCCGAAGGACTTTTGCGCATTCCGAGCGATTCACCCGATCCTGAACCTTCCAGCTTGATGTTCAACGATACGAATACAACGATGCAAAAATCTTCTTCGCCTTCATCATACAAAAATCTTGTCAATGTGACCGATCGATCAGCAAATAGTCCGTTTTCAGGATTCGCCAGAGAATCCTCCGATCACGAATCTTTGCATCTGGCATACGAAGACGACGATGATATACCATCGACGGATCTTTCCACCGATCCTGAAATTGAACAAATTTCATCTCGAGAAATATCGAAAGAAAATTTTCTCGATCCCATGAAAAATTTGACGAATGATCCTTTTATGGGATTCTCAAACGTGCAGGAAAAGGATAAAAAAAAAGCGAGTGAAAAATCAGAAAAATTTGACGATGATGATGAGTGGAGTACAATTTCCGGATCACTCACTGCGATGAGTGAAAAAATTCTTCCCATAACGGATAAACCCGTTGAAATCCTCGACGAATTAGCAGATTTCGTTGATACGAGCGAAAATTCACCCCGCAAAGTGCAATCGAATGATGGTGAATCGATAAAATTTGAGGCAGATCAAAGCTCGAGCGTTGAATCGGAAGATTTAAGAAAAATGAAAAAAATCATCAATGAGGGAAATAAAGAGGAAAAAACTATTGAAATTCTGAGCTCTTGCGAAAATTCGTTGAACGATCATATGTCAGATTTTGTTGATGCGAGTAAATTTTCATCCAGTAAAATGGAAACGAGTGACAAAGATTTTACTCAATTCGAGACAGACGAAAGCTCGAAAGTTGAATTCAATGATATGAGAAAAAGGGAAAAATTCGTCGAAGAGAGAAAAGAAAATAAATTTATGAAAAATGAACGTCTGCTGTTGCGTCCGGTCGTTTTGCTGTCTCGATTGAAAATTCCATTGGACAAAAATGTGAAATCTGAAAATTTTGTCAAAATGAATCATCGAAAAAATTATTCAAACAGACTAGAATCAATTTCGAAACAATTCAACAGGGATAACGAGATAACGTCGAATTTGTCAGAACGATCAAGAAATTCTGTCGAATTATGCTCGAAGAAATTTGAATTGGCCAGCGAAACCGAGGAATCTCAGGTTCTAATGGAAAGTTTAAAGGTCAACGAGAACATAATGGAAAGCGAGAAATCGACGATCTTGGAAAATAATGAGAAAGACTCGAGCAAAGTTTCGTCACGTTTGGAAAATCGTAAAAATGAATCGAGCAAAGTTTCGTTGAGTTTGGAAAATCGTAAAAATGAATCGAGCAAAATTTCGTCACGTTTGGAAAATCGTAAAAATGAATCGAGCAAAGTTTCGTTGAGTTTGGAAAATCGTAAAAATGACTCGAGCAAAGATTCGTCACGTTTTGAAAAATCGTCAAATATGAGCGAATCATCGACGACGAGGATGGAAAAAAGCGGAATTGAGGAATTGCCAAAAGGCGAGAGCTCGAAATCTGAGGAATTGAGCGAGAATTTACCAGCTGAGAAGTCAGTAAAGTTGAAAATTAGCGAAAAAAATTATTCCCACGATGATTTTGTTCAGCCGATCGTGCTGCTGACACGATTAAATGATCCATTTAGAATCACAAGGAGACGCAACAAATATCATAATTTTGACCTTCAACTGAGTGCAATATCCGAGAATCGCGTTGCGAGAGCAACAAAATTCGTTGAGGAAGAGAAAAAAATTGAAAATTTTGATAAAGCGAAAAAGAAATTGGAAATAAATGTGATAAAAAATGATTTAAAAATCAAACTGAGCGAGGACAATTCACGAGCCTCCACTCAGACGAATAATTCACAAGATACTACAATGAGTTATCGATCTTCAATTCTCTCGGGTAATCATAACGAATCAACGAGGGATGACAAAGTTGTATTTTTGAAACCTGGAAAATCATGGGCTCGATCTCTCTCGATTCTCAATCAAATTCACAGTCATGATGATATTGAGTCTCTCGCTGTTGGAAAAGGCAGAAAGTGGCGTCAAAGCGTTCAGAATATTTTGGAAATGCAACAACAGCAGGGTAATTATATTTTTTTTTCCTGAAATTTTATTTCAATTTTTAATATATATTTTTTTTTTTCAAGTTTCACACTTAATTATTTATCATCGATAAATATCGTCATATACATTCGATTATAAATTAATAAATGAAGAATCCATCGATTTTTCACATCGCACGTTTTATAATATCCGAGTAGGCGATGCAAAAATCAAGACAATAGAACGAATTTTAAAGATACAACCAAACAAAATTTTTCGTGCCAAGAACTTAACCCAATACTGATTTTTTATCATTTTTCCATTTGTATGAATTTACCCATAATCATTAATCACTTTATTTTTTTGTCAATATCTTTATACTCCATATAAAGTTTGTTTTTTGACAAACTTTGACAATTTATCTTCATGAAACGTAAAATTTAAGGAAAAATGGAAAAACGAAAATTGTCGAAATAATTTAAATAAATTCGCTATTGATTCGGTAAATGGGTGAGTCGTCTATTTATCTCTTCAAATTCTTGTGATCTTTGAACATTTTTTTTTTTTCTACCAATATCTTTATACTCCATATAAAGTTTGTTTTTTGACAAACTTTGACAATTTATCTTCATGAAACGTAAAATTTAAGGAAAAATGGAAAAACGAAAATTGTCGAAATAATTTAAATAAATTCGCTATTGATTCGGTAAATGGGTGAGTCGTGTATTTATCTCTTCAAATTCTTGTGATCTTTTTGACAAACTTTGATATATATATTTTTTTTTCTACGCCGATTCAACAGGACTTATTCAAAGCTGCGTTAAGAAAAATGAGGACGACAAGGAACGCTCGTATAGCGGATTACGGAACAGCAGCACAACACCATGGTTGCCTGGCTCCAGTCAACAGGACACAAGCAGATTATTCGGTGCGACGAGTCCTGGACGATTCGTCCGTCGCGTTTCGATCCGCGTCGTGCCCGACGGTAAGAGCTTTGACCGTATTAAGGACACTTCGTTCCTCGAAGCATACGGGATCACCCAAACCGAGAATAGGAAAACGCTTGCGGAGAGGCGTACGCTGATAGGTGAGAATAATAATTCTTTACTCTTGAAGTAATTTTAATATTAATTAAACTTGAGTTACATTGTCAAAGAGTTATTCGATAAAATTGTTTTTTTTTTCAATTTTCAAAGGCCCCAAAATCTAGAGACCCTCGAAAATCTAATCACTTTTATAAAATAAGACAAAAGTTTCGAATAAAAATCTTATCTATTTTAAGAGATGAACGATTATATCGTAAGGAAGAAAAAAAAAACAAAATTTTTGGCAGATATTAATTATTAACGAAATTAATAATTTATTTATTTATTCAGATTTGGTGAAATTCTCATTTATTTATAGGTGGAATCATTTTTTTTTAATTAATTTTAAACTTAATATTTTATTTTGAATTTTTAAAGCTCCTCGCGAAACTCTTGTCTACAATGTCAAACTAGACAATCCAGATGTTGGAAGTACCGCCCAGAGTTTGAAAACTGTAAAATCAAGAGATGTCGTTCTCGCACAATGTGGCCAAGACACAAGTTTGCCTTTCGAAGAATGTTATCCAGAGTCGTAAGTATATCGATGATTATTTTTATAACTCTCGCGATAATGTCAAATTATTGCTATTTTATTTTTACAACTCTCGCGATAATGCCAAATTATTGCTATTTTATTTTTACAACTCTCGCGATAATGCCAAATTATTGCTATTTTATTTTTACAACTCTCGCGATAATATCAAATTATTGCTATTTTATTTTTACAACTCTCGCGATAATATCAAATTATTGCTATTTTATTTTTTACAACTCTCGCGATAATGTCAAATTATAGCTATTTTATTTTTACAACTCTCGCGATAATGCCAAATTATTGCTATTTTATTTTTACAACTCTCGCGATAATATCAAATTATTGCTATTTTATTTTTACAACTCTCGCGATATTATCAAATTATTGCTATTTTATTTTTATAACTCTCGCGATATTATCAAATTATTGCTATTTTATTTTTACAACTCTCGCGATAATATCAAATTATTGCTATTTTATTTTTACAACTCTCGCGATAATGTCTAACTATTGCTATTTTATTTTTACAACTCTCGCGATAATATCAAATTATTGCTATTTTATTTTTTTCAACTCTCGCGATAATATCAAATTATTGCTATTTTATTTTTACAACTCTCGCGATAATATCAAATTATTGCTATTTTAATTTTTCCAAAATTTCCAAATCTCTAGATACCTGGAGAAATGTCGTAAAATCGGAGAAGGAGTTTACGGCGAGGTTTTCCTGTATCAAAATGGTACAGAAAGGAACGTGATTAAGATCATACCGATCGAGGGTGAAATGAAAGTGAATAGCGAGCGACAAAAAAAATTTGACGAAATTTTATCGGAGATTGTGATAGCAAAGTAATAAATAAAAAATATATATCGAGCTTTATAGAATTTTTTTAAAATAAATTAATCCAACGAAATACTTGATATTAAATATTATTTTTTTTATCAGAGAGCTGCACAACTTGAGATACGCTGATAGATCCAACACGAGTAGTTTCGTTGAGGTGAAAAATATAAGATGCGTCAAAGGCAAATATCCCGACATCCTCATTGATCTTTGGAACGATTATGACGAGGAGAAACAATCGGAAAACGATTGTCCGTCAATATTTGAGGAAAATCAGCTCTACATCGTTCTTGAATTGGGCCACGCTGGTGAGGATCTCGAAGCTTTTGTTTTTCAAAATGCTACCGAGGCACATGCGCTCTTTATGCAGGTAAGAATTCATCTTTTTTTCATTTCCTAGTAAAATAAATAAATTTTTATCATACATTTTTTTTTATACTTTAGACTGCTTTGGCTCTGGCCGTTGCCGAAGAATCTCTTGAATTTGAACATCGCGATCTTCATTGGGGAAATATACTCATTTCACGAACGGACAGCTCGCAAATTGACTTTAAGCTTCAAAACAAGCCAATTAGCGTAACGAGCAAAGGGGTCAAAGTTTGCGTGATTGATTTCACTCTTTCTCGTATGTCGTATCAGGGCTGCAGCATTTTTAACGATCTCTCAATGGACGATGATCTTTTCGTCGCTCAGGGCGAATATCAGTTCGATATATATAGGCTTATGAGGCAAAAAATCGAGTAAGATAATTTTATCTCGCAATCTCAATGTTTTCAGATCTCTTGAAAAAATTTCGTATCGATTAAATTGTTAATTTTTGTTTTATTATTATTTTTTTTTTCATTCCAGAAACAATTGGCAAAGCTTCGAGCCTTTCACAAATATTCTCTGGCTTCACTATATCCTTGATAAAATGATCAAGGCCGTACGTTACAAAAGAAAATCAACGAAAATTCACAAAGCTGGTATCGCCAAATTGCAAGAATTGAAAAACGAAATTCTCGAGTACAAAAGTGCTGTCGATTTCGTAATATACTGTGATAGATCAAAAAGGCTGCAGGCAAGTCGCTCCAGTAATTCTACGATTGAATCAACGAGTTTTAAATGAGCCCCCACGTGTCATTGAAAATTCATGAGCGTCGTCAGAATTTAAAAAAAAAAAAACAAAAAAAATCGACGATACATTTGCAAAACATCACAAAAGACTGTAAGTCGTAAAGTATTATTATCTCGCAGTTGACGATTTATTACTATATTATATTTTTATTCGAGAGTTTAATGAAAAGAATAATTTTATATGACAAGTTTGTAAAAAAAAAATAAAAAATAAATATGTCTCTAATGATGAACACAGAAAAAATTTCCCATATGGATTTAATCGATTTTGCAATTATCTGGCTGATATCCAGCACAAGCCCATTCTTGGTTGGTTTTATATGGTCTCACATCGAAATTTTCTTGGATCAGGACACCCGACAGTAGCATTCGATTTATTATCTGAATTTTAAATTTACAAATCAAGCCAGTTGGTATTATTAAGAATTATTATTATTATTAAGAATTGACGAATATTTTGACCTTTGCTGAGGCCTTTGTGTTGAGGATTTCAGTGACCCAGAGTCGTCTATGCGATTGTTATGAAGGAAAATTTTCTCCATGGATATAATAATTATTTTATTTATTTTCAAGATCTCACAATTTTTCAAATTTTATCTTCAATCTTCACGAAAAAATGTAATAAAATAAATGTTTCTAATGATAAACACAGAAAAATTTTCCCATATGGATTTAATCGATTTTGCAATCATCTGGCTGATATCGAGCACAAGCCCATTCTTGGTTGGTTTTATATGGTCTCACGTCGAAATTTTCTTGGATCAGGACACCCGACAGTAGCATTCGATTTATTATCTGAATTTTAAATTTACAGATCAAGCCAGTTGGTATTATTAAGAATTATTAAGAATTATTATTATTATTAAGAATTGACGAATATTTTGACCTTTGCTGTTTCGTGACCGATGCAATTTCCAAATATTCTCAACTGTCTTATGACAGGGCTCTTCTTTATTGTATTGAGGATTTCAGTGATTCCAGAGTCGTCTATGCGATTGTAGGAAATGTCGAGATGTTTGATTCTTGAAAATGGCATTCCTTGACTCAGAGCTCTGAAGGAAAATTTTCTCCATGGATATAATAATTATTTTATTTATTTTCAAGATCTCACAATTTTTGAAATTTGATCTTCAATCTTCTCTCACCTCGCGCCATTTCCCGTCACAATATTATGAGCCATTATGAGACCCCTTAATGCTGGTCGCCTCTTCAACCAATTCGCTATTAATTCTAATCCAAAATCACCAATGTTATTGCAGCTGAGATCCAGCAACAGTAGAGTTTTGTTAAATGTTCCTTCCGCCAACATTAGCTCGATATCGTGACAGGAAAATCCAAATTTTTGAAGATGCAATTTTTCCAGACAATTGTTACACTGTGTTGAACATTTTTTTTGTAATTAAAAAAATTATTTTTGTTTCATTGCTGGTTT
Source organism: Dyspetes luteomarginatus (assembly GCA_963669185.1). NCBI lineage: Eukaryota > Metazoa > Arthropoda > Insecta > Hymenoptera > Ichneumonidae > Dyspetes > Dyspetes luteomarginatus. The sequence continues at coordinate 31,802,636 of OY769903.1, forward strand.
TGGCATGAACCGATTTTTATGATTTTTGGTCAATTTTTGGGGCCAATTTCTGCGGACTAAAATTCTTTACTTCAATAATAATAAATTTGGGATAATGACAAATGGAAATAAATAACGAAAATTGCCACAATTGTTACATTGGCTATTGAACTGGTGGGTGGTCAGATGGTAAAAAATTACCCCTAAATTAAATTACTTTTAGCATCGATCCAACTTGACTCGAAAAATAAGCACTGTCGAAGCACTGCATGCATCCTGGATTTGGACGACTGATGTTTAAGATTTTCAATGTATCATTATGAAAATTTTGATCAAATCTTAAAATCGTCGTGAAATATACAAGACTTGAAGCTGTCTGATCGACTTCGCCAATATTCAAATCACGTATCGATCGATTTTTTATGAGCATCAGTGCAATTTGCTTTGAACTCTGAAATATTTCATCGTAAACGATATTTTTTTTTAAGTTTTTTCCAACGAGAAAATATTTTTATTGGTTTATTTTTTATTTTACTTCGACGCCAAATTTGTTTCCACTCAAATTTAGAGTTTCCAGGCGTAATTCGTCCCCAGATTGGCACAAGTGTTCGATCCCTTTGGATCGAATTTCATTATTCCCCACGTTGAGATTTACAATTCGTTCCTGAGTCTGGAAAAAAAAGTACGAAAATTCCTTTTTATGAACAATTGTGATTTTTTTTGTCGTTTATTACCATTATGTAATTGATTATGTCTATGAAGCCATCGCAATGAATTTCATTGTAAGGCAAACTGAGTTTCACGAGATCCGGATTTTCTTGCAGGAAAATCAGCAAATCTGCCACATCGCTGTCATCCAATCGTTTTCTGTAATTAATTATTTTTTTTTTCTTTATCTTCAAAATAATTCAGTAATTGTACAATATTTTGGCAAACATGACGAACCCTCTTCGAAGAAAAACATCATTCCCATTTAGGAAAATTTCCCTCGTTCGATCAGATCGTTTTGTCGTAAAATTCATGAAGAAAAGATTTTTCATAAATGCTTCAGTTTTTGGCGATGGAGGTTGCCCATTTAGATCTTCTTCACGAATATAATTCGATTCATCCGGTGGTTCGATAATTAAATTATCATAAGGATCGAGTTCGATTTTAAATTGAAATTTTTTCATATCTTTAATTCTCGAATTTTCTTTCATTTTTTTCGACTAATCAATTCGCTGCAACCAGCGACTGTACCATTGCAATTTTAGTTTTCTTTTTTTTTTATGCTCGAGATCAGAGCTAACCAATTTTTTATGTCACATTTGAGCAAATTGCGATAAAAGTTTTTCTCGTTTTATCGAATTTTGCTCAATTTGATATGCAAGGTTACTCAGTACCAATAAAAAAAGAAGAACCGGAAGTCATTCCATTACGTACGATGTTCGAAGGTATAAAAAAATAATTAAAAAATTCTTTCTATCACGATTATAATTTATAAATATCTTCGATAATTGTAAATTTCACAGCTTATTGTCGAATGGATTCTCTCTCAGATGCGATGAACGTCAATCTTTTGCCGCTTTCCCAGCTCGACGTTTGGCTCACATCAGCCAGAATTCTCGACATGTCTCATCTCACGACAACTGACACTGGTCTCTGTTTCTTCAAATTCCAAAAACGTGCTATATCGTATGAAGAATTTCTCATTTATCTCAAAGATTTAACATCGACGAAGAAACTCAATCTCGAGGATACCAAGAAAAAAATGCAAACATCCGGAAAGCCCTCACATCCTCGAGACTTTAAAGTAAACAATAAAGAATAATAAACCATATTTATACAATTCTATATACAAGTTTTATTCCCAAATTTATTTTTTTAAATTCATTCTATATATATATATTTTTTTTAAATATATTTTTTCGCATCACAAGCTTGAGAGTTTGAAATTTTAATAAGCGATCGTACAATAATACATTTGGACAAAATATACCAAACACACGTAACGATACAATTTTTTCGTTTATCGTACGGTGAAAAAAAAAAAAAAAAAATAGCATCGCTCATTTTACGTCTCCGATCTATATTTTTCCCATCGTTTAATTTTACGAGCTCAGCGCGTGAAAAAAAAAAGCTGCAACTTCGCGACGACGTTGAATGCGATCGGTGAGGATCATCGAAAAAAAAAATATTCATCGTAAAATATTTTACTTTCAAGGCACTCGAATTGCGGCCGGAAAAACAAAAAAAAACAAAAAAATTAAAAAACAATTTCGCACAACACGAGCATGTCGAGTAATATTGAGCCCGATGATCGAGTGAAAATATTGGCGAAATTGTTTCCGGCCCTTACGAGAGTATAAAAAATATAGTTGAAAATTATTATTATTATTATTTTCTTTCTTTCCACAACAAAAAACTCCCCCGAATGGTTAAACTCGCGACTTGTATACAGCGATAATGTGATGTTTCGATCTTTTGACGAAATTTTTCGAATTATCCTCGTAAATACGATAAAACTTTCGCTACTGCAAACGACACGACCTTACTAATATGCTTGAGAAAAAAAATTCCCTATAAAGCAAACGTGACACTTCGGAACGACGAGATGAAAACATCATGAATTTTTTTGCAACCATTTGAAGCCTTCTCTGACATTTCCGAGGGTAACGCGACCGAGAAAACTCGCGATGAGCTGATACTCTGGCATTGTTCGACGTCCGCATGAGCGGGTCGATAATGATCGATTAAATTTTGGAGGCTGAAGACTCGCTCGTTGAAAATTTTTTTCACTGTAGTACAGAACTTCCGGTTCTAGCATTGAGTAAATGTTGCGACCCTCGCAAAGAACTTTCGTCGTTAAGGAGAGCAACCATTGAAGAATCTACAAAAAAAAGTCATCAAATGCAATTTATTATTAATAAATTACGAGACTGAAGAAAAAAAAACTTTTTTTTAAATATTTAAAACGAACTCACCTCATTACTGGACGGAACTTCGCTGTTGCTTCTGAGCCAAGAACTCGGTGCCCATAAGTACAATTGAATTATCGTTGCAGCCATTTCGCACGAGAGCCGCTAAAATTTACAAATTTTCTTTTATTCGGAATAATCTTAAATTGTTTTTTTTTTTTTTCGATATTTTAATATTGATTTTTGATACCTTGTGCAGATTTCGACTCAATATATTTTTAACAAGAGCTGCTATCAGGGATGGAACATTGTCGGGCAATGTGGGAAGTTCATTCTCGGTATAATTGTGATTTTTCAATGAAGATCTCTCATTATTTACACCGTAGAAAGGATTCTTCAAGCCAAATATCTCATAAGCGATCGTTCCAACCGTCCAAAGATCTGCTTTTGTGTAATTTATACTGGTAAACGGTCCGGGCTCAGCAGTCACGACTTCCGGTGCCATTAATGCTGCATTTCCGCCTTTGTCAAGATCGTGACTGTTGTATGGGAGATAAAGACCGTGAATTTTGTCAGCGAGACAACAGCCAAAGTCCGTTATAACGAGTGATGGACAATTATCTGATAGCTCAGAAATATCCAGCAATATATTATCGCTTTTTAAGTCTCTGCGTGACAGAAAAAATATAAAAATTATAAAATAACCTTATAGTAATAATTTTTTTATATTTATATTTATATTATATTTTTTTACATAAAAATATAATAATAATAATTTTTTTATATTTATATTTATATTATATTTTTTAAAATAAAAACCTAATAATAACCGCTTTTTAAGTCTCTGCGTGACAGAAAAAATATAAAAATTATAAAATAACCAGTTGAAAATTATATCTTGACATCGATCGCTGCGATACGCGATACGAAAAATCCGCGTTGGACAGAGAAAGGAGAAAAAAGAAAAAAAAAAATTGTAACCTACACTCACCTGTGAGCTATACCGTGAGCATTCATGTGAGCGACACCCTCCAACAATTGTGCAAGCAAGAGAATCGATTCGCGAATATTTACATCGCGATCGATCGTATATTGCTTCAAAGTGATATCGTACCTGGTGAACAATACAATATTTATTCATAACAATTAAATTCTTGGTAGGTTTTCTTTTTTTTTTATAGACAAAGGAAGCTCGACATTGATTGGAAAATATTTAAAGAGATATTGAGAGATGAAATTTCAATTGTCCGAAATTTTTCAAAATATTGCAAAAAAAAAACTCATATTTTTGATACTGAATTTTTTTCTCACCTCTTCATGAGAAGAAACAGACTCATATTTCTTCCAGATCCTTGAGGATTGAGCCTGGCAGGAAGAGCATCCGGATACATTCTCGTTGAGTCCGGTAGAAAAGGCACGCGATCGGCAAAAACGTAATACATCGCGACGATATTGGGATGAGGCGGAAGTGAACGTTTATTCTCGGCCATTTTTTTCTCCCAATCGGCGAGATCCTCGCTACGATGATATTTTCTCGCTGGGACAGTCTCGCGATACATTGCACGTAAAATAGAGGTAGCGTTTGATTCGGCATCGTAATTAAACATCATTTTTATAGCAAGAGGAAAATTTGCAATATCCTGCGTGTTTTTATCGATTTTAATGACATCAGTATTCGTTAATTCGGACGTTTCTTTGACTTTTGCTGCATAAACGACGGCTGAGCATCCCTTAGCTATTGGTTGCCCAATCACGAAATCTTTCAGACTCGCCAGTTCTTCGTTTATTACGGTCGTTTCGTAATTTCCATCATTTTGTGGCTTGTTCCATTGTAATTTTGAGACTGCGTCCTGTGTAGAGTTTGAAAAAAAGTTAAAAATTATATGAAAAATTTTAGAAATCAATTTTTCGACAAGTGTTAAGAATTTTTTTTTCAAAATCAAAAATTTATATTTAATTTGAGTGTAAAATCTCTCAATTGTTGTACACTCGATAATTTTCAGTATAATTTATTCATTTCAATTACAAGCCCTCATATTATCATTGAGAGATTTATCTTCATTTTTCTCGCAACAAAAATTTATTCATAAATTACCCTGATTTCCCAGCAAACTCCTTCCAGCTCGTCATCCTTGGTCAATATTCCGGTGCCAGAAGCCAGCGAGACACCCACGAGAGCAAAAAAAGGTGCCGAATCGCCAAACAACAAACGACTCGCAGCTCTTCTACGTAAATCCGCAGCTAAGCTGTTTGTCACCCTCTTAAGGATATTATCAACGAAGAGTTTGCGAGCCTGAGATCCCAGGAACCCGAGATGTCTGCCAGTGGCACTGACATCACTGCCAATCTTGGGCACAAGGCCCTGGGACTTGCCTATGTGAACGAAAAAAAAAAGATAAATGAACTTTATTATTCTAGTGGAAATATACAAAAAAATGTCCTATGTGCTTAGGGCACTCGTGCACTTTACATGTTAATTTTTTTTTTTAAATTAATTAATTTAGTTTTAATTTTGTTTGTCTCTTAAAAACAATTAATAATTCATTTTAACAGTTAGATGAGAGTATAAATAATGTTGTACTATAATTTTGAGCGATATAACGCTGAAAAAAAATTAAATATTGATAAAGTTTTGCAGCATTAGTGACTTATTCGTACAAAAAGTGGCCGCTACGGCTGATGTGGCGCTGCAAGCGATACTTCGAAGTGTACGAAAACAGAGAGAAAATTAATTATCCGTAAAAGATTTCTCTTGTATTTTTAGCTCGTAAAATGTTGAAAAATTATCGTTGCCGAGTACTCACCTACTTCCACAACGTGTATCTTGTCGAGATGTCCTCTTGCGTAGGTGCTCGAATAGCGATTTTCGGGATTCCGTAATGAGCGTATGAGAACCCGACCATTTTGCATGAGACGTCGAGCCGCTGTCCTAATCGACATCTCTCCGGGCTCGTGGGCAGCTAGTGCCCAACGGGCAAGCCCAAATTCCCAGAAGAAGAGCTTCACGATTGAAGATTTTTATATACAGGAGATAAAAAAAAAATTAAAAAAAAAAAGAAGACGCGGAACGAGATAACACAAACAGACACAGAACGATTCTCCTATCTCGACACAATGACGACAAACTCTCGCGAACTACGCAACAGCATCGAGAGAGCTTTTGTCTCTCGCACACACCGACCCAGCTCTCTCGTAAAACTATACAGATATCGTCATACTCGCATATAGATATGATACGTCAAACTGGCTCGGCGAAATGAGCGCGACGTCGCCGAGAGGTGACCGGGGATTTCAACGTAGAGAAAACGGAAGAAATAAAAAAATTGTGACATCGACAAAGGACCCCCCCTCTCTAGGCTCCGTGGACAGACCAGCTGTGAATGTGAATGGGGACAAAAAGCTAGCTCAGTTACCGACTGTAGATAAAATTCGATTGATAGTTCGAAAAAATATACAACAGATGGCGCTACTTGGTCGTTTGTTTTGAATCGTTCGATGTTTGATTTTTTTTTCCCGATTCGAGCATCATTTATTGCTTCAGGGCTTCTTCATACTGCGCAAGTGACACTTAATTCGTTCTCTCTGACTATTTAGTGGAACGATGACTTGTAACAAAGTAAAATTATGCTAAAGAAAACTGATGGAAATTTTAATACCGCGTTTAGCAGCCGCGTTTCAACAAATTAACAGATAGATTAATTCTGCAACAATATACGATATTATACAACAATATATGCTTGTATATACGGATGAATAAAGATTTATACCCTATGTACCGTTATCATTTTCTTTTCTGATAACGTATAACAGTCATAAAAGTCATTCGGACAAAATATTCGCGGAAACGCGTGATACGCGTTTCCGCGAATATTTTGTCCGAATGACCATCGATTCATCGAGCGGCCTTTTTCTAACGATAAACGCGTTATGTCGTGGGGAAGAAATATTAATAATTAAGTACTGCTCGGCCTTGTACAATCTATATATAGAGTGTCGCTGTGGCGTAAAAAAAAAGAGTTTGAAAAAAATTATACTCATAGTAATACTTGTAGCTTGCGGACAACCTTGTAACAATTATTATTATTGTTATTATTACCACTATTCATTGGACCTTAACAATTATTATTGTTATTTTATCTATGCACATACATTCCTAAACCTAAAACACAATATATGCGTACATTTATTATGCAGCTAACAATTTTTTAGCCCAACATAAAATTGTAAATGTTGAAGTTGTAAGTTTGTAATATTAAAATCTAACAAGTCGAAAGGTGTGGATTACATTGGCGACGAATACTCCGTGCTAGTTGGTCAGACGGAGTAAATATTCCATTCTCCGAGTCAGAGTTCACACATACATCTATATAGTCCATTCGCCCTTTATACATACATATATATATATATATCTATTGACCCATTATAAATGTATACATGCACGCGTATATGCAGATATACGGCTGATAATACACATACGTTACTGCATTTGAATGTATTGCCAAGCAGCTGATTTTTCGTAGTAAAATGACCAAATCATTCTCCTGCATGCAGTGTGACATGCAGGCAGGACGACGGTCACACCGATCCTGCAAGTCAGCCGCCGCCCGTGCTGCCATCTGTGCTGTCTGTCACGGAACCACAACGCACCGCGCGACCACTCACCACACACACCACAGATGGCAGCACGGGTGGCGGCTAGCTTGCAGCTTGCAAGATGGTGTGTGACCGTCGTCCTGCTTGCGCAGCAGGCTGCATGCAGGATAGTGAATTTGGAGAATTAAGAGATCGCCTATGCAGTAGATAAAGTGGTCAGAGAGAGAGAGAGACAGAATGAAACTGAAGGAGAAAGAGAGAGAGAAAGAACGAGGGAGTGGAAGAGGTTAGATATAAATGCTCCCCCCTCCCCCTTCCCCTCCGCGCGCCCCACCATACACAAATCGCGCGAGAAAAATAGCCTAATGCCTTCGCGCGGATTATGGCTCGTGCAGTCCGAAGTCGAAAAACGGGGAGGTAAGAACGCGAGTGTTGACTGGATATTGTCTCTTGGTCAGTCCAGTGTCGTGTGCTCGTATTTGACGTTGGCCTAACGTGCAACGTGCGCGAGTTTTAGATAACGCGAAACTCTCTATACGCGAAATACGCAAAAGCAAACACGTCAATCAGCCTTTTTTTTTTTCTTTTCTCTTCGCGTCTCTGATTCTCTCTTTCTCGCACGCGCTCGCTACGACGAGAGTTCGCGATAAACCCGTTTTTACGCGAGGAATAGAAATTCGTAAATTATAAATTCATCGATATAAAAAGGAGTGGAAAGTTTTGTAAAATGGCTCCGGCACTCAGTAAATTTGTGACAAAACGCTCGGTCGCAGGTGCATTGTCGGTTACCGCGCTCATTTGGCTCTTGAGGAGGAAAGGCACGAGGCATACGGCAAAGAAAAGGTTACTATATATATATATATATACTCGGAGTGTAGCATGAAATATTATATATCTATATATATATAATATTTCATGCTACACTCCGAGTTCATATTTTCTACAATCCTCATTGTATACACGAGCAATTAAAATATTGCACATTGAGCACGCCAAGCAAAATGCTTAATCACTCTATTTCTCGTATTGCAGAACTTTGTGGCCAGCTAACGACGTTCAGTATGTCATTAAGGAGGTGAGGTACATCGTGTATTTCATTCCGATGAAAAAAAACATTTTTTTGTGTTTTTTTTTTTCGATTGGATATTGAAATTTTGTAAAAAAATAATAATAATAATAATTTTTATCGTTTTTGGGGCATACAGGAAAAACCAAAAGGCCCAAAGGCACACGTTGATGCCCAATTCTTCAGGCAATTATGGAAATTATTGTCAATTGGTATACCAGGATTTTTGAGCCCAGAAACTGGTTTTGTCTTTTTGGTCGCTGGTTCTCTTGTCGCCAGAACTCTCTGCGATCTTTGGCTAATTCGAACTAGCACTTTTATCGAGAGGTATATTTTAGTTTTAGTTTATTTTTTTTCGAGCAAATTTAATTTTTATTATTCGCATATTATTTTTTTTTCACAGCAAATCCATTTGTTATGATTATTATAATGTTGAATTCGAAATTGTGGAATTTTTTTGAATTTTAGTTCGATTGTCAATATGGATGGACCATTGTTTAGAAAACGACTCATCAGATTTTTGGCTACTCTGCCAGTGGTGAGTTTGATGTTTTTTTTTTTTCGTTTATAAAATTGAATTAATTCAGTTTTTTTTATCCAGTCGTACCGAAATTTCTATATTTTTATTAACAAGATTATTGAGATATCTCGATTATTTTAGTCACTTTTATAATGAAACGAAAAAAAAAATCTTATCGCTTCAAGGTCATTTTCTTTATCTCATAAAACGACTTTTCTTTGGATGTCGAAATTGAGTTCGTTAATGTGAATTCGTCACAGAACTATTCGTTAAATATTCATCAATTTTAATGACTTTTATTCAGTAAGAAATTTCTCTACCACAAAGTTGGTTTTTTCCCCACAAAATGAGTTAAAATAATTTTATAAACTATAACGATATTTTAGTCATTCGCGTGGATTTCTGAGAAAAATCTTTTCTAAATTTTCATCGATTTAATTCGAATTTAATAATGAAAAATCTAAATTGAATTTTCTACCACATTAAGATTGATTTATATTTTGTAAATTATTTTTCTTTTACATCTAAATATCCTTAGTAAATAAGCAAAGTTTATTTTTTCCTCATAAAATGCGTTAAAATAATTTTATAAACTATAACGATATTTTAGTCATCCACGTGGATTTTTGAGAAAAATCTTTTCTAAATTTTGATCGATTTAATTCAAATTTAATAATGAAAAATCAAAATTCTATTTTGCATCACATTAAGATTGATTTATATTTTGTAAATTATTTTTCTTTTCAATCTAGATATCCTTAGTAAACAATGTACTAAAGTACAGCATAGGAGAAATGAAACTGCGCCTGAGAACAAACATAACACGTCACTTGCTGGACCAATATCTCAAGTAAGTAGATTTAGTACTTAATTTTCCGGTATTTTCAGTTTTTTTAAATTTTTATTTATTTCTTGGTCACGCGCCTCGTAGCTCTGCCTCATTATCACAACGATCGATTCAACATTGAAACTCGAGCGTACTTCGTACTCTCAATAATATTTAAAGAGAGGTCAAAGTTTATCATTTAATTGATTTTCTCAATAAATATGATAAAAAAGACACGATCGATCGATAATTTTGAAACAATGATTGATCTTAGTCCCATACAAGTCCCGTATTATTAATTATAGCCCCGTATAAACTCGCAAAATGACAATTTTTCGAAAGAAAACAATTTTTATAAATTTTTTTATTATAATTTTCATTCGACATTTCAGAGGCTTCACGTATTACAAAATGACAAATTTGGATACACGAATCGCAAATCCCGATCAATTGTTGTCGACCGATGTGGACAAATTTTGCGACAGCTGCACGGATTTATACAGCAATCTTGCAAAACCCATTTTGGATATTTCAATCTACGTGTACAGGCTCACGTCTTCGTTGGGTGGACAGGTAAAAAATTAAGAAAAGAAAAGAAAATTAAGAAAAGAGAAATATGAAAAAGAAAAAAATCTCGTCAATATTCTCACACGATTGTGATGAATAATTTCAATTAATTTTGCGCAGACTCCCTCGATAATGCTGGCATATCTTGTAATCGCGGGAGGATTTTTGACTCATCTTCGTAAGCCGATAGCCCAAATGACGGTTAAAGAGCAACGTCTTGAGGGTGAATATCGTCACATAAATTCCCGTCTGATCACAAATTCCGAGGAGATTGCATTTTATCGTGGCAACAGCCGTGAAAAATTGACTCTGCTTGCCAGTTTTCACAAACTCGTAAGTATCGTCGCAAATTTTCATTTATTAAAAAGTTCATCGCGGGGTCAGTCTATGGGGACTGGCTGGTCGGCTGAACGTGCAGCAGAGCAAAATCAGCTCAACGTCTTAATCGCAAATTACATGCAGACAAAAATAAAATATATAATTTATTTTAAAAAAAAATTCGCAGATCAAGCATCTTCGTGGCCTTCTCGAGTTCAAAGTCGCGATGGGCGTCATCGACAATTTTATTGGAAAATGTGAGTTTATTTTTGTCAACTGCACGAAATAAGTACGTTAAGCACAGCGTCAGTCAATGGGGACTGACGGGTCGTCTGAACGAAAAGCAGAGCAAAATCGGATCGGTCGCTCAAAAGAAGAAAAAAAAATCATGAATAAATAATTATTTTTCAGATTTCGCTACTGTCGTTGGTTTCTATGCTGTGAGCATACCATTTTTTCAAAAAAATCATCCAATTCTGTCAGGCACGCCTGACCATCGTTTCAAAAGTTATTACGAGTACGGTCGAATGCTCGTTAAATTAGCCGAGGCGATAGGTCGACTCGTACTGGCTGGTAGAGAAATGACGAGACTGGCAGGTTTCACAGCTCGTGTAACGGAGATAAAAATTGTTCTCGATGAGCTAAATGCTGGAAAATACGAGAGAACGATGCTGGCTGAATCGAAAAATTCATCAATTGGACAACCTGGTGGTGGAAAAATTATCGCAAAGGATAATATTATAAAATTCGATCGCGTCCCACTCGTAACGCCCAATGGTGATCTTCTGATTAAAGAATTGAGCTTCGAAGTCAAATCGGGCATAAATGTTTTAGTCTGCGGGCCTAATGGCTGTGGCAAAAGTTCTCTCTTCAGAGTACTTGGCGAGGTGAATTATTTATTAATAAATTAACACATGAACTTTTTTATCATTTATTTATTCAACGTATTCAATCTTGCTATTTCCTGTGTTAAATGCAGCTCTGGCCAGTCTGGGGTGGAATCGTAACAAAGCCACCGAGCGGAAAACTATTTTACATTCCACAACGACCTTATATGACCCTTGGCACGCTCAGAGATCAGGTCATATATCCACACACTCAGGCGGAAATGCTGCGACGCGGCAATACAAAAGACGAGGATCTACAAAAATTTTTGGATCTTGTACAACTTGGTCATCTTTTAGAACGAGAGGGTCAAATTAATAGTCAGGGCAATGGATGGGACACAGTTGCTGACTGGATGGACGTACTCTCGGGAGGAGAGAAACAACGAATTGCTGTAAGTGGTGAATTTTTTTTTTTTTTTCAATTTCACGAATAATTATTTTTTTAAATTTATTCACGTTTCATTTAAATATTTAACTTTCCTTTTTTTTATCACGTCCAGATGGCAAGGTTATTCTACCACAAGCCGCAATTCGCGATTCTCGACGAGTGCACGAGCGCTGTGAGCGTCGATGTTGAGGATTCCATGTATTCTTATTGCAGACAAGCGAATATAACACTTTTCACTGTCTCGCACAGACGTTCGCTCTGGAAACATCACGAGGTATATATTTTTTAAGGACAATTTATTGAATTTCGTTAGTTTTCATATTTTAATATTTTTTATATTTTCATATTTTTACATTTTTATATTTTCATATTTTCATATTTTTATATTTTTATATTTTCATATTTTCATATTTTTATATTATATTTAATGGTCAATTGTTACGTTGCAGTATTATTTGCAAATGGACGGTCGAGGCTCGTACGAGTTTAAGCCGATCGAGCCCGATACCGAGGAATTTGGTTCGTGAATCGTGGTGTCCCTTGCATCGGGGGATTGGAAATCTTCAACAATGCCCAAGGCGCAAGGGACCGTTTGACGACGGGACAAAAACGGCCAAGATATCAGCGAATGGAAAATCATCACAAACTGGTTCATTTTTTTTTTTTATTTTATATATATATATATATATATATATATATATTTTTTTTTTTCTACTCTGTACGACCAACGAAGTTTTGCGAGGTCGGCAGAATCATAGAAATTCTGTCGGACATGCTGGCCGAGGCTCCGACACTGAACAAAAGGATTAAAAAAAAATGGCGCGAATGGCAGACAATTTTTGGTCAAATGTGAAAAACTCGTAATTTCGTGGAAAAATGTGCAAGAATCATGCCAGTAATTTGGGACACGAATTTGGGTGCCTGAGATTGAAAAAGATTTATCTAAATTGAAATATTTCAAATTTCAAGCAATTTTCATCAAATCTTTACAGACTTTCACGACGACCATTCGAAAATTGCTCGCACAACATTCTTTATAATAGAGAAGAAGAAGAAGAAGAAAAAAAAAGATAAAAATAAAAAAAGTCCTTAGCCAAACTCTGCGCCTACGACGTACACCGGAAATGCTATGAATTCTCACGTGTACGAGCGTAGCGTGCATGTAAAATAGCGATAATTAAATTTTACGTACCGCGATAAAGTCGCGGTATGAAGACAGCATAGTTTTATATGATCATCTTGCTATTACACAAAAAACAAAAAAAAAAACAAAAAAATATGATAATTGTTATGTGTAGATCACATTTATTGTAATACGAGTTGGGAGAATGGGAAAAAAATGTATCAGAGATCGCTGAACAATGCAGGATATTGTTGTGCAATCTGTGAAAAAGAAACGTGTCTTTTTTATTTATCCTTATTTACACAATTAGAGTTGATGAAAAAAAAACTATTTAATAAAAAAAAAAACATATTTTTTATCTTTATTTTTTAATGAGAAATGGAAAAAAACTTCACCACAGTAACAAATTTTTTTTTTAATGATTAAAAAAAAAAATATTCTCACAGCTCATTTTGTCTATTTCATTCTTTAATTATTCTTATTTTTTTACAATTACAGATGAGAGAGAAAAAAATTAGAGTTAGAACGCAGCAGCTTAAAAAAAAAAATTAATTCTCTCATTAGCACGTGATTTTTCGATATTTGGCGAATCAGAGTCACGTTGAATCGTCTCAAGTTCAAATATGTTTATATTGTGTGTCCTTAGAGCTTCGTGAAAGTAATTTGGCAGAATTAATAATTCGAATTGGTGGTCTCTTGTTTTTTTTTTTTTTTCGTTTGGAAACATTGGAGATCGAACAGTCTTTCAGTGCCCCAAAGTGAGTAACAATCGTCTTTCCTCAAGCATTCTCGATCATGCTCAATAAATCTCATTTATTGCGGATTTTATCAAATAACTCGAATAATTAACAAATTTATTAAAAAAAAAAAAAATACCATTATCGAAAATAATTCAAATATATTATAAATAAAAATTCTTTTTTTTTTTCTTTCATTTTTTCAGTACAAATATATAATTTCAGATTTAATGAGAATTTTCGATAATCGTGAAAATGGCTGACAAAGAATCTACAAATAATCGTGAGTTTTTCAATGAATTTTATTTTTGTCCAAAATTATTAAAGCTTATAAAAATCTAAGAATATTATTATTATTATTAATTTTCTTAGATGACTCAAAAAGTGATTCCATTTTGAACGAAGCTATGCTAATGACTTCGACCGATAATGTCTCATTTGAGACGACCGACAGCATTTCACAAAACTCATCTTTTTATTCGACAAGACATCATTCGATTTCTCGACAAAATTGCATCGCGAATTCTACCGATAATCTTCCAGCAAAATCGTCAAAGCAAAGCCGCCATTTTTATTCTCTTTCGGAAAAGCCAAAAAAATTGTTAAAAAGAGATAAAGGATTAGCGAGCTCGAAAAGATTTACAGACGATTCGATCGTTAACAAAGATATGAAAATTTCGAGCGAGGAGGATAATTTTGTTCCGACGAAGGAAAAATTAACTACCAACAGCCTGGAAGAGAGCAATATTTGGCCAGCGTTAACAATTTTGGATCAAAGTCTGAGCGAGTGCGACGCAAATACGAGCAAAGAAAATCATGAAATATTTGAAAAATTGTACGAACGTTACAACTGCAGTCCAAGAAGTTTCACCGAACATCTAATAACGATTCTCGAAGAAACAAGAACAGATATTCTTGAAAAATGTAACGATTCGTCAGCGAGTCCTGCATTGGCCAAATTGTTAAACAATGCCAAGGGCAATGGCAAAATTATCGATGACGAATCAGCGCCCGAAAATTTTATTTCTTCATCGACTAAAAATGAAGAATCTACAAATTTAACGAAATTTTCAACGATCACTCCTGATTCGTTGGATGAGTCGAGTCACGAATTTGACATTAATTCTACACGATATATTAGCTTAGAGACACTAAATCCAACAAGATCGAAAATTCTCCATGTAACACACGAGAAAACTCCAAAAATATTAATAAATGATAAAGTGATTGAGAATATTTCGGCAGCGTCGAGTCCTGCTGGCTCCTCACCGATAATATTCATTAAAAAAACATACAGAAAAACTCCAAAAATTATAATAAATCCGGCAACACCTCAGAATATGAGAATTGCCAGTATAAATTTTCAATCACCAAGAGAAAATAATAATAATGATGATGAATATATAACTGCCGGTTCAGAGTACGAGAGCGATTTCGAAGCTACGCTGGTCGATGAAACTTCGACATCGAGAAATGAGACAGTAAACATGAGCAAAGTTTTTTTTCATCACAATGAATGGATGAAGACGTATGAGAAAATGTCGAAACCATCAGTCAATTTCAAATCTCCATCAAAAATTTATGAAAGAAAATTGAAAATTTCAAACCACACAAATAAATTGGAAAAAGGCTGGTTGGATGAATTAGGAAAAAAACGACAAAAATGTTTCGATATGGTTGATCAAATGATGAAAAAAAAAAGTCCTAGATCGGAAAAATCAGAGAATTATTCGTCATCACCGCGTTATAAACGAGAAAAACAATTTTTGAATATATTAACGGCGTGTTCGGATTATTTTACTTATATGACAGCACGAGATGGAATTGAAAAAAAATCTAACAAGATAAAAAATCCTCGCTCACCGATCATGAAATCGCCGTTAAATTCAAAGAGAAAAAGTATCACGAATTCTCGATGCATTCACAATGTTACGAAAAGAATGTCAAGAAAATCGTTGGAGATGAAAGGAACGTGGAATAAATTGCCAGGTTCAACGAGTACGAATTCGTCGAGAAAGTCGATTAGCAAGAAGCGAAGAGGAGCAACACCGGAAATCGATAGATCATCCATACGATCGGTCAGAGAACTCAGAATGGTTTATTCACCAAGGCCAACAATTCGTGGTAAATTCTACTTCATGCTTTTTATTAATAATTTTTATATGTTAAAAATATAAATAGTTGCATTTTTTTTTTAATTCGAGAACTCTGGAATTTTTTTTTAAATTATTTTACAGCCAATCCAGGAACGAAAATTCCACTGCCGATGCAACCAACGTGGAATTCATATATTCCACAATCATCGGCAAAGTCAGCAATTTTTAAAGCCTCGAATGCGGCCAGGGAATTAAATGTTGGAGGAGCTCAAGCGACTAAAAATTTTAAACACGTAAAATCACCGATTCGAGAATACATAAGAAGAGAATATAAGAAGCCAATACTTCTCGATGCCTTATAAATTTTGTGTACATTTTGATCTCTTATCTCTAATATTATCTAATTTATTGATCATTTATTATTATTCCTATTTTTATTTATCCATTTTACTCTATCTTTATATTTATCTCTATGTCTCTGTATTTTTATGCTTTTTTTTTATTATTATCTTTTTTTTCTTATATGCAGAGGCAACACATTTTTTTAAAATTATGTATGCGCGATAGTCGCTGAAAATAAAAGAATTTCAAGTGATAAAAATGTACGATTTTATAAATTTTAGTTAAATTTAAGCAAATTCAGAAAATTGACCGACGAATCATCGAGATATATATATATGCAATAATTGGCGCGTAATTTTGAATATATTTTGGCGTTCATTTGACGGATGAATAAGAAGAAAAACTAAGCTAAAATTCGTCAAGTGGCTACTTTGGACGACGGATAATTTTTTTATTGTTTTTAAATATTTCCACCGTAAGAATCGTCATGAATGACAATCAACGCTATATATAAATATATAAGACATATAAAGTTGACCGGCCACTTGAACTACTTAACTTTTTTCTTTTTCTAAAATATATCTAAAATCACTGTCGATAATCCAAGCAAACAATGTTGCCATGCCTATAATTTGTATTAAATTTGGCAACGGCGACATGTTGTGTGGCCAACTTCAGACCATTTTTGTCACAAGTGGCGCCAGGGGCGTTTCGGGTCTCAGTTATTTGCTGTCAGTTCGGCAGCAGCTTTTCCATTTGACTTTTGTTTTCACGGAATTAAGGTAATTAACGATTTTCATTTTCCTCATTGAGCATTTCTTCAGCTCACACAATCGTTGAGCCTCCGTATAATTTGGTCTGTACTTGCAATTCTATCGGTCCTAAAGTTCCCAAGCATTTCGTGCCTTACACACATACACGCAATATATATATATATAGATATCATATAGTTCATTCGCCCTCTACGCAATCTCGTTCTTTCAATATCCGATAATCTAATTACGTCAGGCACAAAATTTACTTTCTACGGGTAATTTAATAATTAAATTGTACATTTTACAGTCCCATACATACTTACGATCAATTTTACTAACGCAATAATAATTACGTTTAATAGCCGATTGGAGAGAGTTAGTACGAACCGACTGTAGCCCACCCAGCATTGATCCATTTACGTAGAGCTTTTTGCTATATAGTATTCGCTCGATTTTAATTTTTCACAAATGTAATTAGTTGAGTTTAAAATTAGTCAAATCACATTAGCGTCGATGGGAGTTAATTATCAGATAATCGAGAAGAATGTAAAATTATATTTAAAAGATAATTTTAATTAATCTTTAGCGAAAATGACGGATTCCAAGTACTTCACGACAACCAAGAAGGGTGAAATCTTCGAGCTAAAATCCGAGTTAAACAATGATAAAAAAGAGAAGAAAAAAGAAGCCGTGAAAAAGGTGAATATTTTTATGGATTAAATTGTTATTATCTGTAAACTAAAATGAAAGAAATTAAAATGAAGATTTTTTCAAATTCATAATCTTCTGCGTCGATATTTTTGAATAGAATTTTTTCTTTTTGTTTTTTTTGCAATTAATTAATTTTTATTCCAGGTGATCGCTTCTATGACAGTCGGCAAGGATGTCTCTGCTCTCTTTCCCGATGTCGTAAATTGCATGCAAACGGACAATTTAGAACTGAAGAAGCTCGTCTATCTCTATCTCATGAATTATGCCAAAAGTCAGCCGGATATGGCGATAATGGCGGTTAACACGTTCGTCAAGGTAGCGTAGTGTCCGATTATGACAAAATAACAGCTAAAAAAATCTATTTAAAAAAAATATATATATATATATATATCGATTTGCACCCCTCACGATCTTTGTACGTATCTGACCAACACCTGCGATGTCCAACAGTCTTTGTTTCTGCTTCGAGGCGAGCTGCAAATGTTTCCATTTGATGAAAAAAAAACAACAAAATTTATATAAATTTTTAATCATCCGATAATTGCTCCTTTCGAATTTATATTTAATTATCACGTTGCGTAAAAGTTTTATTAAACGCGGTAAATTTTACAGATTGCCTCGAGCCGTACATGGACGGTGCTTTGCAAATTTTTTCGGTTTGCACAGGGCTGTTTAATTTTTTAAGATATAGGGAACGGAATGTTTTGTATGTCCGGAGGCGAATCGCTTATTTTTCAAAGGGCACGAGACTGGAATTTGGTAGGGAGGAATATTCAAGTTTTATCATTCGAATGGAAGGAAATTTTTTTAATTTTTTCAAACACGACATAAGAAAGTTGGTGAATTATAAAATATTTTTAAAATATTATCGCATTAATTTTGTAAATCAAAACTTTCCAAATTCCAGTATCTACGTAGTAAAAAAAAAAAAAATCGCGTTTCGCGATATATCAGAAGTTCGTTAAGGAATAAATTATTGTTCAAACGGATTTCGTGTACTCGACGAGATATTTCGGTCAATTGGCCAAAAATCGCGAAAAAATTGAGAAAAAAACCAAAAAAATGTAGTACGATTTAACGATCAGTGTTAATTATTTGTATGTATATTGCATTGGTTATTTATGCCTGTTTGTGCAATATGAGCTACGCCAACTGCACGCAAAATTATCGTAATGGTTTTTTTTTCTTTTTTTTATTTTTTTTTCTGGAATATCAAGAAGCAAAACGTTGATAAATGTGACTAGAATGATAGCTGTAATTTTTTTTTCGTCAAATTTCAATCGATTACTATTTTTGTCTCTGTGATATTTCGTTTAACCGAGTCCAACCGAGAAGAAAGTTGTTTTTAATTTTTTTTTCTTTCCTACTTCTTGGTGTTACGAATGTTATCTGATTATTGGGCGCACATAAAAAATATTTACATATGTATATATTTATTATACTATGGATAATCGGTACACCTTTTTGTGTCGTTAGAATTATATCGAAATCGTTAACACGAAATATTTTTCATCCGATTAAATAAGGAGAGCTTTATAGACTTCCTTTTAGCACATTTAAAAAAAAAAAAGAAAAGAAAATCAATCAGAATAATGCAATAAAAATTATTCAACAACGAACGTATGCGAAGAGAAGAAACGTAAAAAAAACGATCGTGCTTTTCGAATAATTATAGCATCGTTGATAATGTCGTAAAAAAAAATAAAAAAGAAAATCTACGTAGTAGAACTCGTGCTCTTTGAAAAATCATCGATTCGCGTCACGTTCGTTAATTATATGAATAAACTAACAAACTTGATGTATAAAAAATGGTGACGGTGACCAATTTGACCTTTTTCGTTCTGACACGCAAAAGGAGCTAGCGACCTCTCCGATGACAAAGGTACCATACCAAACTTTCTATCTCGTTAAAACAAAAAAAAACTGCAAAAAAAAGACTGCAAAAAAAAAAAAAGAATCAAAAGTTCATGGGTCGAAATAGACTAGTCGTTTCTGTGACTAGACTTGAATCCCTGGCTTGCCCGATTTTTTGCGTAGGACTGCGAGGATCCAAATCCACTGATACGTGCATTGGCTGTACGAACGATGGGCTGCATCAGAGTTGACAAAATAACGGAATATCTCTGTGAGCCATTAAGAAAATGCCTGAAGGACGAGGATCCTTATGTTCGTAAAACTGCTGCGGTCTGCGTCGCCAAATTGTATGACATTAATGCTGCTCTTGTCGAGGATCAGGGCTTTTTGGATCAACTTAAGGATCTTTTGTCGGATAGTAATCCTATGGTAGGATCGAGCGTTATATATTTAATAATATATAATTATTTACATTTGCAACAAACAGGAATATCGATGTAAAATTGTTTTTTTTTTATCATTTATTCTTTAATTTGAATAAAGGTCGTCGCGAATGCGGTAGCTGCACTTTCGGAAATAAACGAGGCGAGTCCAAGTGGTCAACCATTGGTCGAAATGAATGCCCAAACGATCAACAAGCTGCTAACTGCTCTCAACGAGTGTACAGAATGGGGTCAAGTTTTTATTCTCGATTCATTGGCAAATTATTCGCCCAAGGATGATCGGGAGGCTCAAAGTATTTGTGAACGAATAACGCCACGTTTGGCTCACGCAAATGCCGCTGTTGTTCTTTCTGCCGTCAAGGTCATTGATTTTTTTTTTTTTGAAATTTTATCATCTCTCAATTTATTGCTGATATATATTTTTGTTTTTCATTTCAGGTTCTCATGAAGCTCATGGAGATGCTGCAATCCGAGTCTGACTTTGTTGGAACTTTGACAAAAAAATTGGCACCTCCATTAGTGACTCTTCTCAGCTCCGAGCCCGAAGTTCAATACGTAGCATTGAGAAATATTAATTTAATTGTTCAAAAACGTCCTGATATTCTCAAGCACGAGATGAAAGTTTTTTTCGTCAAATACAACGATCCGATTTACGTGAAACTCGAGAAACTTGATATTATGATACGTTTAGCGTCTCAGGCAAATATTGCTCAAGTACTCTCAGAATTGAAGGAATATGCGACTGAGGTTGACGTGGATTTTGTCAGAAAAGCTGTAAGAGCGATTGGTCGCTGTGCCATAAAAGTTGAACCATCGGCAGAGCGTTGTGTCTCGACGCTTTTAGATCTCATTCAAACAAAGGTAAAACTAGCCTATTAGTCTAGTCTATTAGTGTAGCCTATTAGCCTAATAAAATTAGTCTAGCCTATTAGCCTAGTAAAATTAGTCTAGCCTATTAGCCCAGTAAAATTAGTGTATCCTATTAGTCTAGCCTATTAGCCTAGTAAAATTAGTCTATCCTATTAGTCTAGCCTATTAGCCCAGTAAAATTAGTCTAGTCTATTAGTCTAGCCTATTAGCCTAGTAAAATTAGTCTCGCCTATTAGCCTAGTAAAATTAGTCTAGCCTATTAGCCTAGTAAAATTAGTCTCGCCTATTAGTCAAGCCTGTTAGCCTAGTAAAATTACTCTAGCCTATTAGCCTAGTAAAATTACTCTCGCCTATTAGCCTAGTAAAATTAGTCTCGCCTATTAGCCTAGTAAAATTAGTCTAGCCTATTAGCCTAGTAAAATTAGTCTCGCCTATTAGTCTAGCATGTTAGCCTAGTAAAATTACTCTCGCCTATTAGCCTAGTAAAATTAGTCTCGCCTATTAGCCTAGTAAAATTAGTCTCGCCTATTAGCCTAGTAAAATTAGTCTACTAAAATTAGTCTGGCCTATTAGCCTAGTAAAATTAGTCTAGCCTATTAGCCTAGTAAAATTAGTCTAGCCTATTAGCCTAGTAAAATTAATCTGGCCTATTAGCCTAGTAAAATTAATCTAGCCTATTAGCCTAGTAAAATTAGTCCAGCCTATTAGCCGAGTAAAATTAGTCTAGCCTATTAGCCTAGTAAAATTAGTCTAGCCTATTAGCCTAGTAAAATTAGTCTAGCCTATTAGCCTAGTAAAATTAGTCTAGTAAAAAAAGAAGAAGAAAAAAAAGGTTCCAATTAATTTTTTTCATTAATTTGCTATTTTTTCTCTCTTCAGGTCAACTATGTCGTTCAAGAGGCCATAGTTGTGATAAAAGACATTTTCCGAAAATATCCAAACAAGTACGAGAGTATTATATCGACATTGTGCGAAAATTTAGATACGCTCGACGAGCCCGAGGCACGAGCATCGATGATTTGGATTATCGGCGAATACGCTGAGCGCATCGACAATGCTGACGAATTGCTTGAGAGCTTTTTGGAAGGTTTTCATGATGAGAATACGCAAGTTCAATTGCAATTACTCACAGCAATAGTGAAACTTTTCCTTAAACGTCCAACCGACACACAAGAATTGGTACAGCAAGTTCTGAGTCTCGCGACACAAGACTCGGACAATCCAGATTTACGTGATCGTGGATTTATTTATTGGAGATTGCTCAGCACAGATCCAGCAGCAGCAAAAGAAGTTGTTCTCGCTGAAAAGCCATTAATTTCCGAAGAAACGGATTTACTCGAGCCGACATTATTGGATGAGCTTATTTGTCATATTTCGAGTCTTGCCTCGGTTTATCATAAACCACCAACAGCATTTGTCGAGGGACGTTCAGCTGGTGCCAGAAAATCATTGCCTGCGAGAACAAACTCGAACGAAGAAGCAACGCAGAGAAATGCAACGCCACAAGCTCAAGTTATTCCTGCTCAGGATTCGCTTATTGGCGATCTTTTGAGCATGGATATCGGTTAGTCGTTTTTTTTTTAAATATTTTTTCATTAATTTTGTCGTAATTTGAAAAAAACAAAAATTACTGTGATTTTTTTTTTTTTTTTTTACGCTTTTCCAGGTGGCCCAGCTGTTGTTCCAGCTGCACCTGCCGCTCCCTCGGGAATGGGCCTCGATCTTCTAGGTGGTGGCCTTGACTCGATTCTCGGTGGTCCTGAGACAGCGAGTACGGCACCTCCGGTCGTCTCGCAAACGACTACGGGACTGTTGGGTGATATTTTTGGTTTTAGTACCGGACCGACTGTTTACGTACCGCCAAAGGTCAATTGGCTTCCAGCTGAAAAAGGCAAAGGTTTCGATATCTGGGGCACATTCTCGCGAAAGTAAGAACGAAAAATATTTTTCCTCTATTGGGAACCTCAGTACGTAGATACGCTAACTGGTGGCCAAACTCAGAACTAGTGCGAGTAGGTTGCTCTCGTGTCACGTGACTTCGTTCGACGAATAATCGGCGATGATCAACCTACTCGTAGTAGTTTATAATTCTGCCGCCAGGGGAAAAAATTAGGCCACGCCCCAACTAAGAATCCTAATTATCAAAAATTTATTTTATCCAATTTTTTTGTTTTTTTTATTAATTTACGAAGGAATGGACAGATAAGCATGGACATGACATTCACGAACAAGGCGATGCAACCAATGGGTGGTTTTGCAATTCAATTGAACAAAAACAGTTTTGGCCTAATGCCAGCAGCTCCTCTTCAAGTGGCTGCTCCTCTGGCACCTGGTGCCAGTATCGAGGTCAGCATTGTTTTGTCAACTGCCGGTGCTGTGCAGCGTATGGATCCTCTGAACAATCTTCAAGTTGCCATTAAGAACAATATCGACGTTTTTTATTTCGCTTGTCTCGTACCTATGAACGTTTATTTTACTGATGATGGCCAGCTCGACAAGAGAGTCTTTCTCTCAACGTGGAAAGATATTCCAGCACAGAACGAGGTAAGAAAAAAAAAAACGAAATTTTTCGAGCTGATGAATAAAATTTAGAAAATATTTTTAATTGTTTTTGGTTTTTAATAAATAAAAAATAAAAATCAGGTACAGTACACGCTCAATGGAGTGATGCTGACTGCCGATCAAGTTGTACAAAAAATGCAACAAAATAATGTCTTTACGATCGCCAAGAGAAACGTCGAGGGCCAAGATATGCTTTATCAATCGCTCAAACTGACCAATCACGTTTGGGTTCTCAATGAGCTGAAAATACAACCGGGAAATCCTGACGTTACGGTAAATATTATTTATACTTGATTATTATTATTATTTTCACCTCAGAATTTATCTTATTTATAATTGCGAATAATATTTTCAGCTTTCATTAAAATCTCGCTCTGTCGAAGTTGCACCCGGAGTTTTCGCATCCTACAACGCTATTCTACACTCCTGAATTGCCAAGAATTTAATAATATGAAGAGGGCAACGATTTTTCTTCATTCTTATTTTTTTTGTGAATGTCGTGACTGCGTTTAATTTACGCGACAAAATTGTGTATGAATGAAACTGCGATTGGGCGCAATGAAGAATATTATAAATCATTTTGGCCAACACACAGAGTTATATCGCGTCCGTTAAAAAACGGTTTACACGCTAAAGGGAAAATTTATAATCTACCAACATTTATGAGAGGAAAATTATACGGAGAGGACTTGGTTGATGTAATTTAAGTTATAATATGTTACGTGATTCGCGAACGTGTCTGACAGTGATTCCAGTAAATATATTAAGACTTGTAAGGGTGTAACATAACGTGCTGAAAATGAAATAAAAATTAGCACCAATGCGACAAGTTACAATTGTATATTTTTTACATTATCCTTTTATTCCGATTAAATTCTAGAAAAATTCTGCAATAAATTCCAAATTCTCTTGCAAAATCTTGTTTTATTCGGATTAAATTTTAGAATAATCGTTGAATAAATTGCAAATTTTCTTGCAAGTTCTTATCTTGTTTTACATTATCCTTGTATTCCGATTAAATTTTAGAATAATCGTTGAATAAATTGCAAATTTTCTTGCAAGTTCTTATCTTGTTTTACATTATCCTTTTATTCCGATTAAATTTTAGAATAATTGCAAATTTTCTTGCAAAATCTTCTGTTATATACAAAATATAAAACTATTTTCCATCATTGCTTTATCCTGATTGAATTGAGAAAAAAATCTTAAAGGATTCCGTAATATATGAAATATACTATAAAATTATTTTCAACGATTTATTTATCTTGAAGAAAATCATAAAATTTCAAACAATAAATAAATAAAAATCCTTTAACACAATTTCATGAGACGAAATATTGTACTTGACGATCGAATTATTTGAAATACCAGCTGAAACCGGAAGTGGCGCGTTCGCTTGACTCCAAAGTCATCGTGTTTGTGCAGCTTCCGTTTCCAGTCGTGGGCGCTCGCTGTCACGCTCTTTTCCTTTCTCGTGCCACCAGTAAACATGGCTGCCCGATCAATCTCAAAGAAGCGAAAGGTTTGTGACATTAAATTGTCTATTATCGGAAAAATTACGATAAAAATACACAGTGATAATGATACTGTGAATAATGCGCTTGATGATTTTTATAAAATACGTGAATTAACGTGATGTTTGTGACGCGGATGACATGGATACGTCAAGCTGTCGATTCTCGATCGTTCTTTCGAGTTTCACGCAATTTTGTGAAAAGTACCAAAAATTCTGTTCATAAATTTATGAAAAACACAGTGGAACATTTGTAAACAAGTTTTAAATCCTTCATGCCAATTATTTAACGATTGAAATGTAATTTTCAAGCTTGTAATATAAAAACTCGTACATTTTGAGGTTATGTCCGGCGCTTCTCGTCTAAAAATTTGCGAAACGATTTTAAAACTTATTTTTCGCAATTTCGATAAAAAAAAAAAACAAATATTATTTTAGTTCGTAGGAGACGGAGTCTTTAAGGCCGAACTCAATGAGTTCCTGACTCGTGAGCTCGCCGAGGATGGTTACTCCGGTGTCGAGGTTCGTGTCACTCCGACCCGAACTGAGATTATTCTCATGGCCACCCACACTCAGAGCGTACTCGGTGAAAAAGGACGGAGAATTCGCGAGCTCACATCAGTTGTTCAGAAGAGATTTAACTTCAAAGAACATACCGTTGAGCTTTATGCTGAAAAGGTCGCTACTCGCGGTCTCTGCGCCATTGCACAGGCCGAATCTTTACGGTATAAACTGATCGGTGGCCTGGCTGTGAGAAGGTTAGTTAAAAAATCAATTTCAAACTCAAATTCAAATATATCAATTATTAATATTAAAAATGTTAAAAAAGTTACGAAAAAAAAAAAAATTCAAATTACAAATAAGTAAATTGGAAATTATCCAATAGCTGCTGCAATTTTCCAGTTGCAGCAGTAATTTATTTAAGAATCTGTTAAACTGTAAATGATTATGTGTGGTCGAAACTTTTGCCATATTTTGTAAAGAAGAATTATACAAGTTTAAATTCATTATTTTGAAATAATAATAATATTATTATTATACAATGATAATAATTTTGTAAGTTTTTGAAATTCAAGTTACTAACTTATAGAGAAAATATTAAACACTCAATAAATGACAATGTGTGGTTTGAAATAATAATAATTATTATTATTATTGTTATACGATAATAATTTTTTCAATTTTTGAAATTCAGTTACTAACTTATAGAGAATTAAGTGGAGTACATTGATTATCAACTTTTAAACTTAACTTTGTTAATCTTGAGAAAAAAAAAATTCAGTGACTTTTGCTCATGAAATTAATTAGATTTTGTAAAATTTCATCTTTGCGACTTTACGATTTGTGATGACTTTATGACGAATATTGATAAAATAATAATTTTCAGAGCGTGCTATGGAGTACTCCGTTTCATCATGGAATCCGGTGCAAAGGGTTGCGAGGTCGTCGTGAGTGGCAAGCTCCGAGGTCAAAGAGCAAAGAGCATGAAATTCGTTGATGGACTTATGATTCACTCTGGTGAACCGACCAACGATTACGTCGACACAGCAACACGTCACGTACTTCTCAGACAGGGAGTTTTGGGAATTAAGGTGAAAATTATGTTGCCATGGGATGCAAATGGCAAAATGGGACCCAAGAAGCCTCTGCCCGATAATGTTGCCGTTGTTGAGCCAAAAGAAGAGATTCATCATGCTCAGCCGTCTTCGGACATCAAGGTCGCCAAGGAAGGTCCGCAAGGATACTCCGCTGCACCTCTCCCATCATAAAGTGTGAATTTTGAAATAAAAAACAATTAAAACATCAATTCGTACTTTAAACCAGACTGCTCGAGCACAATTTCTTCTTTGCAACTCCCCTTCCTATTTCCATGTAAAGATATTTCTTGCACAAACCAATAGTCTCAACAAATATTTGTTTTTTTTTTAATTTATTGCACTTTGAATATTCACTTTCATTTTGGCAAAATTACAAATTCTTTTACTATACGTCGGACGGAAAAATTAAATAATGAAAAATGGGGTTTATGCACATGGCGAATATGGGATAAGTAGCTAATTCCATTTTAAATTGAAAAATTTACAAACTTCATCCCGGAAATCAAAATATAGAAGGTGCGATAGGTATTTCTGAACCTAGTACTCTTCTATGAGGTATGAAAATAAGTTGAAAAAGATTCATCATGCTCAGCCATCTTTGGACATCAAGGTCGCCAAGGAAGGTCCGCAAGGATACTGCGCTGCACCTCTCCCATCATAAAGTGTGAATTTTGAAATAAAAAACAATTAAAACATCAATTCGTACTTTAAACCAGACTGCTCGAGCACAATTTCTTCTTTGCAACTCTCCTTCCTATTTCCATTTAAAGATATTTCTTGCACAAGCCAATAGTCTCAACAAATATTGGTTTTTTTTATATATATAAAATTCATTCCTGTGTGAAATTTAAAAAAATATCCGGAGATTTGAAGGGCAACATTTATTAGACAATTTTATATTCAACAAAATATACGTATATATGTATATATATAGACATACGAAGCAAACAGGACAAAACGTACATCTACCTTAACAAAAGATTTTTTTTTTTTCTCTTCAATTTCCAACAGTGAAACTGTTAGAATCCTACAATTCGTAAATATACGTAATGCAGATCTAAGTTGGAATGCCAAGAGTTTTTCGAACAAGCTTCTGCGCTATTCTCTCGAACTCTGCTCGATCCTCACGCCACATTTTTGCCGCATCAACGTTTGCTCCACTCTCGTCATTGGGCTCGGCAAGCATGCTAACGACGCTGAGCAAAATTTTCTCCACGCTCTGAACGGGACTCCATCTCTCGGCGCTGCTCTCGTAACCCATCGGATCGTCTCCAGGTGCGTGCAAGATGCTGATACATACTCGACCGTCAGCGTAGACTGAAAGAAAAAGATTTCTTAGAAATGTGAAGAAAAAAAAAAAAAAAATAGCATACGATACTCACTGTTGGGATGAAACATTTCGCAGGTGAATTGCATCTTGGGTGGACTCAGAGGATAGTCAGGGGGAAAAATAAGTTTTGCTGGAAAAACGCCACCCTCGAAGCAAGTCCCTTCGGGTCCTCTGTAATTACAATTATCAATAATATAAGTACAAATTAGTAACTCAAATAATTTACCCTCACTCTCTTCTACAATAATATATGAGAAATGATTGTATCGCAATCGATCATCATGACTATCTGTTATAACTTTGTATATTCCTCGATATCTATAATTATTTTATCAATCAGGCGAGTTCCTATATATGGATTCGTTTCGAGTATTGTGTGAGTACTTATAAATTTGATTATCACGTGCATATTTGTGAGTTTGCTTGAGTATTGTGTGAGTACTTATAAATTTGTTCATCACGTGTATATTTGTGAGTTTGCTTGAGTATTGTGTGAGTACTTATAAATTTGATTATTACGTGCACATCTATGAGTTTGCTTGAGTATTGTGTGATTTTGCTTGAGTATTGCGTGAGTATCTATGAGTTTGTTTGAGTAGGTGGGAGTATCATGCGAAGTACGTGCAATTTTTTGCTATGAGTATTGTGTGATCATGAATTTGTTTGAGTATCATTTGGATATCTACAAGTCTGCTTGAGTACTTATAAATTTCCAAATCAATATATGGAAAATTAGTATTCAGTATGAGAGATAATCTGAGGACAGACACGACGTGTCTGTTTCTATAGATGTAGCGTCAATATATATATTTTTTCTGCATAAGTATAATTTAACTTACGTTATTAGAGCTTCCCATTCGAAGAAATTCTCCTCGTTAATCGGACCGGCGATAATACCTTCCGGTGGATTTAAGGTTAATTCTGCAAAAAAATCACACAAATTTTGAATATTTACGCGTAGAATTGATGAATAAACTGATGGCCACATCAACGAGCAGTGTCATCGCATGCTGCTAGATGGAATTGAGTTTTTTATTTATTTAAATCACGTCTCACGTTTATATTCTGCCATCAAACGTCTTAGTGCCGAGCCTGCCATTGTTTTAGTTACGATTTTTCGGACTATGACACGATGATCATGACAGAGCCATTGAATATTGAATATTTACGGATACCTGCCAAAGTGGCAAATGTGTGCCGAGGAGCTAAAGTGGGGAATTGACACATGCATCATATATATATATATATATATTCGCGCGTGTGTGTGCGTACATCGGCGCCTGCGCAAACGCGGCCATTATGTTTTCTGCAAATTCAAAAAATAAAGAACAATTGAAGAAAAGTTTAAGGATATTCAGCTGTATTTATGATGATGGAATTTCTAGTTAAAGCCTCAATGATTGTTTCTTTACTTCAATTTTTACGTGGCAAGTTTATTCTTCTGCCATATTTTTTGCTGATGGCTCAATAACGGTTTTACATATTTACATAATTACGTATAGAATTTTTCTCTGACTTATATACGATAGTCTATTAATAAATAAGATTTTACTTGTATAAATATCATGTGTGCCTCGTACACTGAAATAACATTTTCCACAGCATCCCAAGAATATTATTATTCTTACATTAACGATTTTAATGCTATAAATTCATTCGCGTTTGGGGTGGGTCTTGTATATTTTGTTTTCTGCAAATTCAAAAAATAAAAAACAATTGAAGAAAAGTTTAAGGATATTCAGCTGTATTTATGATGATGGAATTTCTAGTTAAAGCCTCAATGATTGTTTCTTTACTTCAATTTTTACGTGGCAAGTTTATTCTTCTGCCATATTTTTTGCTGATGGCTCAATAACAGTTTTACATATTTACATAATTACGTATAGAATTTTTCTCTCTTACTTATATACGATAGTCTATTAATAAATAAGATTTTACTTGTATAAATATCATGTGTGTCTCATACACTGAAATAACATTTTCCACAGCATCCCAAGAATATTATTATTCTTATATTAACGATTTTAATGCTATAAATTCATTCGCGTTTGGCGTGGGTCTTGTAGTAAAGAGCTGTGATTATTATACTCGAGCTCAATGTAACAGAAATAATAAAATTTCCTAATAGTAGAAAATCCGCCGAATCCATCCATATGGTAAAGACTCTTGCTGGAATGAGAAAAAAAACACATTAAATTAATAAATAATATATTCTGACTGAAATAATACAATAACGAATTGTAAAAAGATGGAAATTTAACTCACTAAGATTTGTAAAACAAGATAGGAGCCAAGTCAGGATGGACACGGAATCGGAATTTTTGGCTCTCAAAATACCAAGCAACTGAACAATTTTACTCGATGCCGAGATAGGGGTACACATGGGCTGTAATTTAAATATAAATTTTATATGCTAATTATTGAATATTTTTATATTTAAAAAAAAAATTTTGCTATTCTTACCGCCAAAAAAGTCAGTACGATTTTTGGGATTATTTGAAGGAGAAGAGATGCGCTTAACGCGAAATAAACTACAGCGGCTAAGATCGAACGTCCATTCACCTGATTGAGATATTTTAATACCAAATATATCAGAACGAATTCTTGCACAAGTAAAAATGGATATTCCATGTAAGAGAGAATAGAATATCCATTTGTGTAATTGTAACTCATCATCACAGTATAACTGAAATTCAAAGGCAGAGCATTAAAAAATGGTGTGAAATAAATGAATTTTTCAATTAATGTGAAAAAAAATCTTATCGACCATTAATATAAAATTAATTTTTTGTACATTTAATACGAGCAAAAATAATTAATTATAGAAATTCTAAAAGCTTTTCTTTTTCATATATTTAGATTTTTAAATAAATATTCTCACCTCGTAAGTTCTAGCAATAGCCCTAAAATGGATATTCCTTTTGAGCTCTTTAACTTAATCAACTTCATAATTTGTGGAATTTTTAGTATAGAGCATGAAGCTATTGTTATTATACTCAAAGCATCGGCGATAGTTTGCAAATACATTTTGACTAAATTCTCTTTTCTTTTTTGATATTAATATCAAATGGACGGTTTGAATTCCTTCGTTTTTTTTTCACTTCGACCTAGTGCCTTGCATCTTAATCTGAAAAAACGAAAAATTATCAGTGTTAAAATTTTTATTTTAAATCATCTGCTATACCGCAAATTGAATTATATTTAAAAAATTCGTTCTATATAATTTGCAGGTAAATTTTGTATAAATTCCACCTTTTTGCTAATTTACCACATATGGACCAGTTTGAATTCCTTCGACTCGTTTTTTTTTCACTTCGACCTAGCGCCTTGCATCTTAATCTGAAAAAATGAAAAATTATCGGTTAAAAAAAAAAAAAATTTAATCATCTGCTGTACCGCAAATTGAATTATATTCAAAAATTCGTTCTATATAATTTGCAGTTAAATTTTGTATAAATTCCACCTTTTTGCTATTAATATCAAATGGATGGTTTGAATTCCTTCGACTTGTTTTTTTTTTACTTCGACCTAGTGCCTTGCATCTTGATCTGAAAAAACGAAAAATTATCAGTGTTAAATTTTTTTTTTAAATCATCTGCTATACCGCAAATTGAATTATATTAAAAAAATTCGTTCTATATAATTTGCCGGTAAATTTTGTATAAATTCCACCCTTTTTGCTATTTTACCATATATGGACGGTTTGAATTCCTTCGGCTCGTTTTTTTTTCACTTCGACCTAGCGCCTTGCATCTTAATCTGAAAAAACGAAAAATTATCAGTGTTAATTTTTTTTTTTTAAATCGTGCTATACCGCAAATTGAATAATATTCAAAATTCGTTCTATATAATTTGCAGGTAAATTTTGTATAAATTCCACCTTTTGGCTATTTTACCATATATGGACGGTTTGAATTCCTTCGACTCGTTTTTTTTTCACTTCGACCCAGCGCCTTGCATCTTAATCTGAAAAAATGAAAAATTATCAGTTAAAAAAAAAATCTAAAAATTCGTCTGCTATACCGCAAATTGAATTATATCCAAAAATCTAAAAAATCGTCTGCTATGCCGCAAATTGAATTATATCAAAAAAATTCGTTTTATATAATTTGCAGGTAAATTTTGTATAAATTCCACCTTTTTGCTAATTTACGACATATGGACCAGTTTGAATTCCTTCGATTTATATTTATTTCTTACTCAAGCCAAGAAATTTTCATCTTAAATATGAAAATAAAGAAAATTATCAATTAGCGTTAAAATATAAAAAATATTTCGCTGTATGGAAAAAATTTATTATTTTTAGCTCTATAGAGAGAACCGAGCATTAGCTCAAAATCTGTAATGATAATGAGAACGATAATGTCACTTTGTCAAGGCGAAGCACAGAACGTTCGTTTTAATTCAACGATAACCGACTCATTACGAAATAGAATATTTGCCCGGTTTTTACATTTAAGTGGATGATCCAATTTGGATTGTCCGAGTCGACGTTCTTGCACGCGACCCTGTCCCAGCGTGGCCCGAGTCCAACTGGCCACAGGCGCCACAGCTGATCGACTTTGTGAAAGCGGAAAACGCAAAAATAGGTGAGAAAGGAAGAGAGGGAAGAAATGAATCATACCCACTGAGCATGTGTAAATTTTCGAACCAGCGGCATATTTAAATTCGGCCAGCAAAAGTTTATCAAGAAATGAATTTGAATAAAAATCAACGAGATAATACCAAAATGGAAGACGATGTATAATGTCGACGAAATTGGTCTCAAAAATTTATTTCATTGTCAACATTGCAGTACAAACGTTGTTTAATCAACTACATTGCGTATTCAATTAGGCTTAGATTAATTTTTTTTTTCTTTTCTTTATTCTCCACCGTACAATAAATTAATAATTATTAATTGTAAGAAGGGGCTTATTATGCCTGTGCTCTTTATTATTTCTTCTTCTTCTTATTTTTTTGTTTATTCATCTTCCTGTTTATCTCATTGCGTTTAAGCTTTCTGCATGGATGGAAGTGTGTATACAATATTATACGTATTTTTTGTTTTGTTTTTTTTTTTTTAAAGCAATATCAGTCGCACATTATTCGTCGAATGAATTATTTCATATGCGTTATGCGGATTTTTTGCAATTTTCGACCCTCCCCAGTCTATTACAATTCACATCTTCTTGGATGAGTTTTTTTTTTTTTTTTTTCTCGTCTTTTAGAGTATATTATTTATTGATTTTTGTTTCTCCACAGAATACTGATCCAGCTGTTGTGTCCTATAATTAAGGATTTTTTCTTGTTTTTTTTTTTTCCCGTTAATTTACCATTTTTTTTCCACTATCATCGACTACACTAATGTCACGTTTTTCTATTAAATAGATGAAATAAAATTACATGTGCATATGTTCACGTGTTTTAATTTTAATTTTTCGTTTATTTCGAGTAGGTAACGTTTTAGTTTTTTTTTCTCTTCTTTTTCGTCACTTTGAAGGAAAAAAAAAACAAAATCATTCGATTATTATTATTATTTTTTCGATCGTCGTCGTTGAAACGTCCGTTAACCGAAAAAAGCCAAAATGATTGTATTGTTTGCGCCATTCTGGGCCATGATACAAGTTTAATTTTTTTTTTAATTTTTATAAATGTCACACAGTGTGTTATATAATTTATTATAGCTCGGTGCAGTATGAAGTGTACAAAAGATTTTCACGCTGTTTGCTTTTTTTTTTCTTTTTTTTCCATTCGCCTCAATAACATTTCAGATTAATTTCGTTTATATATCATGGATTAAAGTTTGTTTCGTCGTAAGTTCAAATATCTCTCTCTCTCTCTCTGTCTCTAGCAATTGAAAGAAAAAATACATTTCTGTATCAGCAATCGTTCATCATTGAAAAAATCCACTATGCACTTTACTTTCTTCTTGTCATATTTTTGTAATAAAATGGTGGTCGAATTTCTTTTTTTTTTATTCTTTTCCCCTTAAATTTCGCGCTTTTATTTTTTTTTTTATCTTTCATTATTCATTAAATTCACGCTAGTACCGATCGAACTTGGTGATAAAACGTTTTAGACTAGGAGATCTGGATGGTAATGAGGATGACAATGAATATTACAGATGATGGACATTTCGTGCTAACGATCGCGACAGTAATATAATAATCGGACTCTCGGTATAATATATAGAGAAAAACCGTTTAATATATTAAAATGTCGTATACATAAGAAATATGTTGAACATCATTTTTCTTTTTACGTTTTGCTAATAAAATTAATTACGAGAATGCGTTTGTGAGTTTGTGATTTGTGATAAATCATAAAATTATATATATTTATATATATATATGAGATACGTTTCACGTGTACTCTTCGACGAATGAATATGAAATTGAATAAAATGAATAAAATTTGAAACAAAAAAAAATGACTTGAAATAAAAATCATAAATGGCCATAAAACATTGAACCCGTCCACAGGACGGAAGTTCAAAGTTGACTTTAATGTAGAAAGGAAAAAGAGTTTTAAAAAATTTAATTATGCTTTCGAAGCAAAAAAGAAATAATAATTATAAGTTTCAGACATACGATTGCCCAGCAATCCAAGCAAAGTCAGTTCTATTGACTCATGTTTTTTTTTTTTTTTTGTTTTTTTCGATGCCCAATTCTTAAATACAATATTTAATGACTAGTAATTGTTACTTTTTTTTTTGTAACAATGAATTAACAACGTGCTCGCGAGCTATCAAATTGTCTGTGATGAGAGTCGGTGATTGTCACCACGATCACGACAATTTTATCCTCTTACAATTATTAAATCGATAGAATTTTCGTTTAATAAACAAAAATTGCTCATTCACACAAATAATTTTTTTTTTCCTCTCTCTCTTTTGTTCATCCATTCAACATTGCGCTCGTTCAATTTCGTGAAAGCATCACAGTCGTGTGCATAAAATTACATATAGCTTGAAAGTCAACGAACTCTCAATATTATGAAAATTTTAACTTATCAGTAAAACGGGAAAAAATGAAAAATTTGTTTGCAAAGATCGCGGGTACACGTGAATAATTTTTTTTCTACAAACTTTGACTCTCTCTCACTCACACACACACACACTGACGAGGGAATTTGTGATAAATGGAAAAATTTGAGATTTCTCGATCTCTTTTTAACGTGCGCTGAAGGCAGATTTATATATTTATTTTTTCATTTTTTTTACTTTCATTCATCGTGGTATATTTTTCGGCTACTTGGCGCGATTTCATTTATTTCGATAAACT
The DNA here is from genome assembly GCA_963669185.1 of Dyspetes luteomarginatus. Taxonomy (NCBI): domain Eukaryota; kingdom Metazoa; phylum Arthropoda; class Insecta; order Hymenoptera; family Ichneumonidae; genus Dyspetes; species Dyspetes luteomarginatus. The sequence continues at coordinate 31,837,876 of OY769903.1, forward strand.
ATGGAAAAATTGAAACAACACATTGACAATATTAGTTAACTATCGGAGAACGTAAAAAAAAAAAAAAAAAACGCAGCTGGAGGTGATAAAAACAATCAACCTCCTAGCCTCTGGTTTTAATCGTTTCATCATATTTGTGATCGTTACTGTGTGCGCGGTTTGTTTGTTTTTTTTTTTTCGTTTTTTTTCTTTTTCATTTTTCCTCTTCAATTACTATTCGAACGGACATAAGTACGAAAAACAAATAGCTGCCCGCAAAAAAAAAACGAGACAATGCAAAAAATCTCAAATTCCCACAATTAATAATCGTCGTCCATTTTTTTTTGTTTTTTTTTAAGTTAAAATATAATATGTAATATTAGGATGATGTATTGCGATGGTTTATATATATATATATATATATATACATCTCTTTGGCATCGGTCCAAAAGTAAAAATGAGAAAAATCATCTCCTCGGATTAATATAGAAATGATTTTTTTGTTTTCATTATGCTGAATGTCGATAGAAATCATTATGTCATTTATGGCACAATAAAAATTAAGATATTGCAGTCTGCGGTAAAGTAACGAGAAAATTCTCGTGCTATTTACAAAATTTTAAAATCGTCGAGATTGATTTATGAGAAAAAAAAAAAAGAGCCTCATCCTCCGAAAAAAATTCTACTGATCAATCGGAAAAACGAGCTGAAAATAATAAACGTTTGAGCGCAAAAATGAAACTTCTCTTTTTTTTTTTCTTTTCTTTCCTAATAGAGTTTTGGCCTAGCGTGTTTTTATCGTATATTCGTTATCTATCAAATCAAGGTATTTCGGTGTCAACGAATTAAAAATTAAAACGAATTTTAAGTATTTTTCTTTTCTTTTTTTTTTAGTGAAAGAAATGAACTTTGACCCATTAAACCATTTTGTGCGCAAGTGCACGCGATCTCCATTGCTATTAATAATTTCAAGACCACCCTCGTTTCATTCACACGCAAAAAAAAAAGAAAAAAGAAAAAATAATATAAAATTCCCTCGATACTGCTCGTATAAATTTCCTTAGTAGTATCTGGTCTGTATGATTTCTTTTTTAATTATCACCTATTATACCTCAATTTTAATATTCAATTAATACGCATATCGTTAAAATCACGATGAAATTAATATTGGTCCATATTCGCAATTCGCTCAACTATCCATGCTATTTGTAAAACAATTTTTTTTTTTTACAATTATCGCAGTAAACCAAAAATTATATAACTTTTACAAGATCATCGTCTTACTGATTATCATGAATTTTTCCAACAGATAAATCAAGAGGACCGTTTTTCTTTCGTAAATGAATTTTTGAATGCGGGCAATTCATATCGATAAATCGATAAATCGATTGTAAAATTGTCTATAATTTAATTAGTATTTCAATGCTAGTGTTTGTGTATTTTTTTTTGTCTCGTTCTTGCTTTTTGTTTTTCTCTCACACTCCATCTCTCTCTCTCTCTCTCTCTATCGAGTGAGATCCAACGTGAAAAAAAAAAAAAAAAGAAAATATCTCTCGTATTTTAATTATAAAATCGTTGAAAATTTTATTATATATTAAAATGTCAATACGAGAGCATTAGACAATTATTATGTTTGTACGACTCACGATAGGCCTTGTGGTGTAAAACAAATTTTTTCTAATTCACCAGTCGACGAACTAACCGGAGACTCGGCGCGCTCGTCTTGCTCGGCCAATTGCTCGCTGTAATAATGAGGCGTGCTGAGATAATCGATGAGGCGACGCGGCAGCGGCAATGTCGATATCAAATCCCTTCGTACCATTTTTAATATTACGAAACGGCAAGTATGCTGAAGACTCTGTACTTGCTTGAATCTCGATACAGGATGCAACAATTGAACTCTCATCGGTCCCAGTACCGGACGTCGATGAAGAAAAAATAAATAACGGCCACTGCGCGAATGCTCAACTGCATTTTCGATGAAATCCACAATTGTGTGAGATTTGAATTTTGTGCAACTTCCAAAACTGAAATTACCTGGACAAAAAAATTAATTCTTTTTTTAGCATGTAACGTGAGTAAAGTTAACAATTTTTTTTTTTCACCATTTTAGGCTTCGGCGATTAATCATAAAAGTTAGTGAAAAAATAACTGATAAATAATCACAAAAAAATTAGTCCACCACTATTATTTGTCTTTTTTTTTTAGAATTAGATTTTTTTTTAGAATTTTTTAAATTGTAGGTAAGCGATTGAGAGGGCCTGAGAAGAAAAAGGTGACGAAGCAAAGATGTGTAAATATTTTTTTTTACTTGCCAAAAAAAAAATCACGAACCGAAATGCTTCCATTTATTTCACGTGAAAAAAAGAATTTATATATAAAAATAATTGTGGCTCGGTTTTTTTTTTCGTAAATATTTCTGTTTATTCCAAAAAAAATGTTAAAAATTTCGAGTTGTGAATATTTATTGTTTTTACACGATATCAAAAGCATTTTAAGCAATCGTGTCATGGAGATTTTCAATGATTTTTTTTTTCCGTAAATATTTCTGTTTATCCCAAAAAAAATGTTAAAAATTTCGAGTTGTGAATATTTATTTTTTTAACACGATCTCAAAAGCATTTTAAGCAATCGTGTCATGGAGATTTTTAATGATTTTTTTTTTGCAAGTTGAGAAAGAGCTCGGAATTAATTTGACACTGAAAGTTAAATAAAAATTTGAATATCACGAGCTTACCCTGATCGTGCTCTATCCTCACGTGACGAACGCAACTATTAAGTCTGAATGATAATGAGAATATATAATGATCGTCGCTGCTGTCCCGAACAATGAACGATCCATCGGGCTCGTTTGACAAAATTTTTTCAGCAGCTTCGCCGGACATCGGGCCCCAGTACCAGCCGTACTGAAAATAAATATTAAAAAAAAATGTAATTAATGAAAAAAAAAAACGAAAAAGAAAAAGGTGAATAATATTGACTCACGTCCTTGACTTTTTCAATACTGGCAGCAAAATCCATGCTGGTATCCTCAGCAGCCTCGTCATCGTCACGCGGCGGTGAGGATTGTCGAATGGAATTGGGCGAATCGGATTTAGAGACAATTGCAGCAAGGGCGTCCTCAGCCTGTTCAACGTTAATTTGTCCATTGCTACGTGGTAGAGGAGGCAAAGCACGCCTGAAGAAAGGCAATTTTTGCACGGTTGTCGTTTCAACATCGGTGCTCGTATTATTATTATTAGCATGCTGATCAGAATCGCCCTCATCCTCCTCGACAATATCACCCTGGACAATGCTATTTCTCTTCTCGACAAAATGATCAGGCGATCCAAGTCTCTTAAACCTAAATATATTGCACAATGTTTGTTTCAAATTGAGTGAAAAATTGCGCTGGCTTTTTTTCATTTTTTCACGATCGGTATCAACTTTATCCTTGTGTCCAACAGCATCGTCCTTAACTTTTTTGTGTTTCATACCAACGAGACTATTTTTCTTGTGTTTTCTAACATTAGGATTATTATTATTATTATTAATCAGTCCATTGTTACTTTTATTCGATATGGGTGTATCGGTCGATGAGTCTGTATGGGGATTGCTATATCTATTGTTATTATTTACACTAAGACCCTTTGGCAAACCAAGATGTATCGGTGGTGTTTGGCTCGTTGGTAATTTGTCACGTTTTATTTTATTCTCGCTGGAGTCACTCGAGCTCGAATAAAGAGTTTCGAGATATTGTCTGACCTCGTGAAGGGTCATGTGTATTGGCTCGCCAATATTATGCGGATGACCATTTGAAGTTCTTGAGCCATGACGACCCGAGGTACCAGGTACACTGTGACGTTTTCCATTTCCACCACTCTCGTTGCAGCAAACCTCAGCGAGGAGCCTCTGCGACTTGATAACATGAGTTATCGCACGTGGTTTGCCACAATAATGTCGAGCCTGTTGTATATGGGCCTCGAGCTCACTCTGCGAGCTGGCCGATACGTTTCTTCGTCTTTTCCGATGATGGCGATGGCGCTTTGGCCTTTGGGGTGTTCTCAATTCGTGCAATGGACGAACAACGTCTATCGGGACCGTATAAATGTCTGAGTCAAATGGCACGTTGTACATGTCGCTTATCTCACTTGTTGTCAATACGTCGTGTGACATTGCCGATGTTATGAAACTGCTGTCGTCCGCTTTGTTACAAAGACCCGATGTGTTTATCGAATTGTGCGAGCTCGATAAACGCGACGATGCCAATGAGCTGCGTGAATTTGGACGATTAAGGGTATTGTATGGTGTTATTGTGATTGTCGCAGTTCCTGAACGCGATGACGACGATGGAAGAAAATCCGTTGTCCAAAAACGCTTTGAATTATTATTATTGTTATTGTTATTATTATTATTATTATTAATGGCCGTTATGGCTGGCACGGGATTTGGTATCGGAGCTATTCGTCCCTCTGGCCATGATATACGGCAGGATATTGCTAATGCCTCCTCGATTATGTGACTCACAAGACCATCCGCTAAATCCTTTATCCAACGAGATCCTTTTTCTCTTCTCTCATTACCGTAATGCAACAATGGCGGATTTGACGATACCGAATCTGGGGGCGATGGACTGTCTTGAAATTCAGGCGGTGGCTTTATCGCAACGTCGACAACTTCAACCTCTAATTTACCATCGAGATCTGTCCAGCCTGGACCTTTTTTTAATGTATTAAAATTTTTACCGCACATACCGTCCGAATAATCGAACGAGTCTTGCGATAATGATTTACTCTCTATGTCGCTCTCCTGCAGCTGGAACGAAACCAGAAAATAATTAATTCTCTAATTTTTTACAAAATGGAAGGTTTTTCTTTTAATTTTTACTTTTTTTTCTTCCCAGAGGAATTTAATTTACCTCTATCGCCAAATGAGCTCGTACCGAATCACTCGATATCGAACCTCCAAGTCCACTACTGCCAAATTCACTCAGCGGTCCGGTTGCGCTGAGAGAACAAGATGGTGGCGAATCCATCACGATTTATCTTCTCCTATCTTCTCAATTTTCCCTCTAAAAGATTTTGGAAAATCTTGACGCTCTCTGGACGTACCGCATTTTTACCTGTTAACAAATTAATCAAATATATATTCATTTTTTTTTAACAATTCATTCCATTTTTATCCATATTGATATATCTGATATAGAAAAATTTACGTTATTTATCATCTAATGATAAAAAATTTAATTATTCACTTTACCCTTCATTTTGCTAATTTTATATTTCATATTTGCCATCAACTTTTGCAGTTAAGAAATGTTTTTTTGTATTCCTTTTTCACATAAAAATTTGAAATAACGAAATCATACCAATCCTTTTTTTCTTTTTTAACAATTCATTTAATTTTTATCCAGACTGAGATTGAGGCGGTAAAACGATTCTTCATGTATCTGAGATATGGACAAATTTACTTGGCTCAAAATTTACTTAGCTCCACTTTTGCATTTACAGAAATATTTATTGCTGCCAAAAAGACTAAACAAGGAGGTCTATTTTATTTAAATCTCATCTTAATGCCTATAATTGCAAAAATTACGTCCGATAAAAATGAAAAATGAAAAAGTAATCACGAAAAAGTTGTTTATTCATGTTTTTCTCTATATGAATATTTTAGCTCTCGAAAAAAAGACTCGGTAGCTTGTCAATAGAATGCATTCATACTCTTATCTCTAATTTATGTCATTCGTTTCGTAGACTCATTATTATCTCGCCTACTCGTTCTCGTTATAATTCAGGCGAACAAGTTTTTATGAATCGATAATAAATTCAATATGGAATATCACAGAGACACACACACATGGCTTTGTACATTTGGCGCAATAGAAAAAAAAATCCAAACTTGGATCTGTTGCAATTGAGGGGAACAAGTTTTTATGAATCGATAATAAATTCAATATCAAATATCACAGAGACACACACACATGGCTTTGTACATTTGGCGCAATAGAAAAAAATTACAAACTTGGATCTGTTGCAATTGAGGGGAATAAATTTGTACATTTCGCTGGTGCAATAGAAAAAAATCCAAACTTGGATCTGTTGCAATTGAGGCGAACAAGTTTTTATGAATCGATAATAAATTCAATATGGACTATCACAGAGGCACACACATGGCTTTGTAGATTTGACGCAATGGATGAAAAAAATCCAAACTTGGATTTGTTGTAATTGAGGGGAATAGATTTTTATAAATCGATAATAAATTCAATTTGGAATATCACAGAGATTTGGCGCAATAGAAAAAAAAATTCAATCTTGGATCTGTTGCAATTGAGGGGAATAAATTTGTACATTTGGCTGGTGCAATAGAAAAAAAAATCCAAACTTGGATCTGTTGCAATTGAGGCGAACAAGTTTTTATGAATCGATAATAAATTCAATATGGACTATCACAGAGGCACACACATGGCTTTGTAGATTTGACGCAATGGATGAAAAAAATCCAAACTTGGATTTGTTGTAATTGAGGGGAATAAATTTTTATAAATCGATAATAAATTCAATTTGGAATATCACAGAGATTTGGCGCAATAGAAAAAAAAATTCAATCTTGGATCTGTTGCAATTGAGGGGAATAAATTTGTACATTTGGCTGGTGCAATAGAAAAAAAAATCCAAACTTGGATCTGTTGTAATTGAGGCGAACAAGTTTTTATGAATCGATAATAAATTCAATATGGACTATCACAGAGGCACGCACATGGCTTTGTACATTTGGCGCAATAGAAAAAAATTCAAACTTGGATGTGTTGGATTTTTAACACGCAAGAGTCTAAACTCGTTTATTAATGATCAACTTTTGTCTCAGATAATCTGAGCAAAATTGGCCCTTGAGAATTTACTCAATATGAATTATTCCGATTTCAAATAAACCAGTTTTTCCACGATATGCTTCATCCGTGGGAATTGCCTGGAAAATAAATTTTAAAATCTGGAAAAAAAAAAGAAAAATCAGTAAAAAAAAATTGACGATATCGAATTTTGCTTCGATGTCGGTTTAAAAGCTCCTAAATATCCCTGAACGTTTTATTATTCGGCATAAAAATTAACTGGCCCAAAAGAATCAAATAAAAAAAAAAAAAAAAACTGACAGGCTCGTCTCAATAGTCGTAGTTTTATCGTCTATTGTAATATTCCATGCCTGGCATGCACGCCCATGCGTCTCCCCCCGAGGAAACAATCGCCGCTAGAGCGAAGTAATGATAAAACAAAAAAAAAAAAAAAAAATCCGCGCCTGCAGACAAGTTCTCTCTCTCTCTCTCTTTCTCACTCTTTTTTTTATTACTGTCTCGCCGATATGACTCTCGTCGCGATTGATTCTTATTCGTAGCTCTCTCGTATAGGTACGAAATCAACTAAACGCCACCCCCCGCCCCTCCTTCTGCCGTGCTCACCCACCCCGGACCCGTAACGATTGAAAAGATTTCGACGAAGTTGACGAAAAAAACGAGTAAAAAAAAACAAAATGCAGCTTGGATTTTTTAATTGTATGTATATATATATATATATACACTACATCGGTGATGAGTGTTTGGAGGTATCGCGGGTAAGCAGCAGCTCCTCGACATCATATCCCCGGTGAGACGCGATGTTTGCGGCACTGGCAATAGTACTACGAGCCGCGTTTGACGTCTCTCGGTGAGAGAAGACGAGCAAACGAGATGAAAAGAGCGAGCGAGAGAGAGATAGAGATAGAGAACGAGAGAAAGAGAGAGAGAGAGAGAAAGAACGAGATAGATGAGATATAGCGTAGTAGTAGTAGCATTGATAGTAAAACTAAACGTACACGTACACGTTTATGCTAAGTTATTTGGAGCCATGCCTCGTACGCAGCGTCCATCAATCCGTAAATCCTTATCGAATTCATCTTCATTGTTGAGGCATAATCTCGTTGTAACACACACAGGGCTCACAATTTTTTTTTTTAACGTGGCAGGCCACAAATCAATATTTAAAAAGAGAAAAACACACGAGAAAAGTCATTTTTATGTTGCACTTTACTGCATCACCATATATATATATATATATATATATATATATGTCGTCGGTTCGATTCCCCTCGTTCCCCGTTGCCAATAAATTTAATGAAACACGCGAAAAACACTGCAAAATTCCACACCTTTCGATGACACTTGACTCTTTTATTTTTCTATTTTTTTTTTTTACACAAATCACACGATCGTCCATAAACGACCGAGCCCCGTTTTATATTCAAGCCGAACTTTTGCAGCGTGAAGAAAAAAAAAAATTGCCGAGAGAGAGACACGAGGAGTCTCCGACAGACGAAGGAGTGCACAGAGAAAGAGAGAGAGAGAGAGATCGGTATAAAATTTGTATTACGAAAAATGACAGAGAACCATCACGTCAGACAAACGCTGACCAACTAAGTTGACAGTGGATAGAATCCACACCTGATCCCTGACTCATCGAGACAAAACTGCGAACAACGCGACGAGAGACACAGCTCGATAGGTGATTTTCCGGAACTCACGATGTCCAATGATCGAGCCGGTTTTCCAGGAAAAGACTCGGCTTATACGAGCCCATTGGATCTTTCACTTTTCTATCATATATGCCTCTGCATCTACTCCACATCTACTCACCACTTTCTCTGATAAAGGACAATTTAGCAAGATGGCGGCGTTCGAATAGCCGCGCATGCGCCGGGACAATCCAGCGCGGCAATTACGAAATTGTACGATGAAAAATTGCCCATTTATCGTAATTTCGTTACGAATTGTACATTTGACCGAATTTTTCTACTGATATGTCCTTCAACCTCGATGTATATATATATTTCAATCAATTTCTTATTTCAAACGTTACGAGAGCATTTTTTTCCTAATATGAAAACCTGCAAATTCATACTGGCAAAATTCGTTTGATATTAAAATGAGAGAAAAAATTAGCGTAAATTTTTATTATCCATTCAATTTATATTCTTCATATGAATGTATAATTGTCAAATGAGTGTCTTAATTTTTTTTTTTTATTGCATTTACTATTTTTAATGATTAAATGTGGCCAGCAGGCCAACATACGTTCTCAGCATCCAAAATTACTAATGATGAATTGTTTCTTAAATTTATGCCGATTTTTATCGAATTCATCCTGATCCAATTTTCATTCTTAACATTAGTCGTTATAAAATATTCTATTATGATTATTTTTCAATGTTCTATCACATGGCTTTTGATCTATTAATAATTCTTATAATTATTTTTCTATTGTAAGAATAATACAGAAAGCTACACGAATTATCGACGATTATTTTACGTCAGCGTGAACGTAAAATTTAAAAAAATTACCACTCATAATTGACAAACACCGCGTGTCCGTAAATATTTAAAAATTCATAAAAAATCTTCGACAATGCACATAAAATATTTACGTAAACTCTAAGAAATTGTAAATTTAATTTTTCATCTTAATAAATCGATTTTTAACGAATATGCTCATTGTCAATTTTTTAAACGAATTAACTTGATTGAAATATATATATAAAATTTATTGCTCATAAAAGTAAAGTGAGATCAATCGATGCTTGATATTTAGCATAAAAAATTCGGTATTATCTGTAGATGCTTAAATATTTTTCAGACAATGGCTGCAATCATACCCAGCGGATGCACAATTGCCCACGATGACCAATCTTATATTTAATATATAATTATATACATATATATATATACAAGCAGATATATATATATATATATATATATAATTATACACAGGCAGCCATTATTGCCTCTGCTATGTGTATTTGGGTGATGCGAGCAAAAGCGTTTCCCCTCGAAATACGACAAAAAAAAATACATATATATATATAGATATAGACGAACGTATACTGAAGAATTTTGTATCTTCATTTTCTCTCGGTCATCCCCGAGTCCCCCGACCAGCATCCGAGCCCCTGGGTTTGGTCTTTCCGGGCGGCTTTCAATGGATCTCTCGGTAGAATTTTGCTTCTCAGTCTGGAACCAGAAGCCGCCGAGGCTTCATCCGCCTTGATGAGCGGTCCATCGTCGATTCACGAGACTGGAATAAAAAAAAAGTGCTTCAGAATAATTACAAGAATAAAAAAAGAAAAAGAAAACAAGCAAGATTGAGCATTTTATTATTAAAAAAAAAAATAGTAATAATAATAATAATTAAAAAATAGCCGGCGAGTGACCGGCAACTTGTCGATCATGCATTATTATTGGGGGCTGCTGGCACTTCTACCCCTATTGCTTCAATGTGCCAAGAGCGAAAATCTCACGCCCCCCTATTTTAATTTGGCGGAGGGGAAAGAAATTATAGCATCGGCTACGTGCGGTGTAAATACGACTGGACCGGAATTATATTGTAAATTGGTTGGCGCTAATTCTGATGGAAATGAGGATATAAATCTTATCCAGGGACAAGTGAGTAAAAAATAATTATATTTTATTACTTGAAGATAATTTAATAATAATTTGATTTATTTATTCTATTATTTTGTTTGTATTAAAAAAAAAAAAATTTTTATTCTATTTTATCGTTTTCTTTTTTTTTATATCATTTTTGTTTTATTTCATTTTTTTTTTTATTATTTACTTGGGAAAAAAACTTCGCAGACAATGAAATGTATTTTTTTTTTAAATGTTTTTCAGTGTTTAAATATTATTGTAATATTGTAACTCAGATATCTGGGTTGGGAATCCCTGCTTCATTCTACGAGGGTATATAGACGAGATTAGAATAATTTTCGAGTTTCATTCTACGGAATTTCTACGCAATTTTGCCAGCGAACGATTCTGAATTATCTGGCAAATTTTTTGAATTTTTGAATTTTTTGAGGAAGAGAAAAAAAAATTATAAGGATTAAGATCGTGAAAAAAATTAGCATGGGAACCGCTTGGCGAAGGATCAAAATAAGGGTCGCTATTTCTATATATAGCGATGCTCGGTCAAGTTTTGAAGAAAAAAAAAAAACAACCAAAAGGGTCCAGACGAATAAGAAAAAAAATGTATAGAGATTGCTGACGAGTTCGATTTCATCGAAAAAAAAAAAAACTACTGGAGAGAGATATGACCAATTTTCGAGTTTCATTCTACGGAATTTCTACGCAATTTTGCCAGCGAACAATTCTGAATTATCTGGCAAATTTTTTGAATTTAAAACATCTCATGAAAAATTTATATTTACCGGATAGAATTTTTGTACGCGATGATAGAATATTTTTGAGGAAGAGAAAAAAAAATTATAAGGATTAAGATCGTGAAAAAAATTAGCATGGGAACCGCTTGGCGAAGGATCAAAATAAGGGTCGCTATTTCTATATATAGCGATGCTCGGTCAAGTTTTGAAGAAAAAAAAAAACAACCAAAAGGGTCCAGACGAATAAGAAAAAAAAATTATAGAGATCGCTAACGAGTTCGATTTCGTCGAAAAAAAAAACTACTGTAGAGCGATAAGAATAATAACAATAATAATTAGGCCATTGAGCACCCTGATGAATGGAATAATTTAGTCGATGATTTTGTAAAAGAGTCTGAAAGAAATGCCTTGAGAACTCGAATATGGGATAAAAAAAAATGAGATAAAGATGCTGACCCCTCGATAAGGTAATCGCTCATCGTCGTGGTAGCTTTTTTTTCCTTCCCTAAAAAAAAAAAAAACGAAAAAAGAAAAACTTTTTTTCTTATCAGCCCAGATATGTAACGAGAGTTAAATATGTTATTTGGTTTGAGGAAATAGATAAAAAAATATATAAGAAAAAATAAGTATCGAGTAGCTCGTAATGGACTTACCAGCAATGTGTGAAACGATCGCGTACAAGCGTGAAGAGGAAAATAAACCAAAGAAAAAATTTAAAAAAATGTCTTTTTCTTCTTTCCACAGGTATGCGATTATTGTGATCCTTCGAATCCAGAAAAAAATCATCCCCCTGAGCATGCTGTGGATGGTATGGAAACATGGTGGCAATCTCCACCCCTTTCACGTTCCATGAAATACAACGAGGTCAATCTCACCATTAATCTTGAACAGGTGAAAAAAAAAAAATTACATTACGAATATTTCAATTTAAATATAATATTTCAGTCATATAAATTTTTTTTTCACGCAATAATTTGTAGAGTTTTCAGAGAAGCTATATTATCTCTCCCCATGAAACATTCGAGATATCGCTCTTCTATCACTCTCGCAGAATATACATAAAAAATTTATTATCAAATCGTTCATGACTTCCTGTGACAAAAGGGAAATGAATTATCACTTTTGATAGAGAGCGAACTCGTTTCATTTAACTCGCATGTGTATGAGACTCGTGCATTACTCTCCATTTTATTTTAAATTTTATAAATCGTTCTAAACGTTTTTCCAAATAGCATGAATATATATATATATTTTTAATACTAGTTATGAGATAAATATTAAATAATTAATATATATATGTATATATATATGTAGATTCCATGTCCTATTTCCAGTAGCATCTCTCGCATCCCCAAATCTCCAAAAAAAATTCTCAGAAGGTTTTATGGGCTCCGAGTGTGTTCCTATTTCTTTCTTTTCACAAGCACGACAGGCTATACCACAGCCACATGTGTTTAGGGATTTCAATGGTAAGAGAGTGAGTGAAGATGCATAGAGAGTGCCCCACGCACAGTCGCATCTCTGCAAGAATTCAACGATACGAAGAGAGTATATGATGTGGTTGTAGGGGCACATCTGGCGTTCAGACCCTTTTGGGACAATTTTCCACTCTCTCCCTCTCTCTCTCTCGTTCTTTCAACTTCGCCTCTCCAATTCTCTATATAAATGTAATACGTTCTCCGACCGTCTGAAAAAAATTTATGCACGAGCGATATAATTGAGAATGAAGAAAAATGAATATGAACAAATGTTAGCAATGAATTTTTGTCGTTTAAAATGTTAAATTTGTATTCTTTTGGGTTTCGGGACAATGTTTCACTCTCCCTCTCGTTCTTTCAACTTCCGTCTCTCCAATTCTCTATATGAATGTAATGCGTTCTCCGAACCTCTGAAAAAAATTTATGCACGAGCGATATAATTGAGAATGAAGAAAAATGAATTTGAACAAATTTTAGCAATTAATTTTTCTCGTTTAAAATGCTAAATTTGTATTTTTTGGGGTTTCGGGACAATTTTCCACTCGCCCTCTCGTTCTTTCAACTTCCGTCTCTCCAATTCTCTATATAAACGTAATGCGTTCTCCGACCCTCCGATTGAGAATGAAGAAAAAAGGATATGAAAAAATTTTGCCAATGATTTTTTTTTTCATTTAAAATGCTAAATTTGTATTTTTTTGTTGTTGTTTTTTTACAGGAATTTCACGTAGCCTACGTGTACATTCGTATGGGAAATTCGCCACGTCCTGGACTTTGGGTACTTGAAAAATCTAAAGATTATGGAAAAACTTGGTCACCATGGCAATATTTTTCCGATTCGGCCAGTGATTGCCTGACGTATTTTGGAGTCGCCAGTCACACTCCAATAACACGTGACGACAGTGTTATTTGTACCACTGAATATTCGAAAATTGTACCTCTCGAGGGTGGCGAAATTCCAATTTCCATACTGAACAATCGTCCTTCAGCAAAGCATTACTTCAACTCGACATTATTGCAAGAATGGACAAGAGCGACAAATGTACGTTTTCGTTTCTTACGAACGAAGAATCTTCTCGGACATTTAATGTCGGTGGCCAGACAGGATCCAACTGTAACGAGACGAGTACGTATATTGAAAAAATGCATGAAAAAAGATTTAAATATTCAAGTATGCACGCTGAAATTTATAATACACGAAATGATAGAGAGAGAGAGAGAGAGTTGACCCATTTTACGAGTTATCGCTAAATCGATGTGAGTTTATCGCCCTCGTAATGCTCACACAACGATACATATGATAAACCCTGAGACCTTTTTCCTTGTGCATTCACAAAAGTCTCCATAGAAAGAACAAAAATCTCTCTATAGTACAATAATCGTTCCTTGTACTCATTTGATCGATTAAAAATAATTCATTTCCGGTTATACGATTTAATTAATTCTCGATTATAGTCAAAAAAAATTAAAAAATTAAATTATTGACATTTCAATTGATTGTAATTTTTCAGTAGTAGAACAAAAATCTCTCTCTATTAGTACAATAATAATATTTCTTGCATCCTTTTTAATCGAGTAAGGATAATTCGTTTCCGTTAAAATTTATTTCCGTTCAATTCGTTTCTGTTAAAATTCGAATAAATTAAATTAATTAAATTTCATTGATAAAAATAATTCGTTTCCGGTTAACGATGTTTCAATTGAATTCTTCATTTATTCGGGAAAAATAAATAAATTCAATTGACTTTTAATATTTTTTTCAGTACTTTTACTCGATTAAGGACATCAGTGTGGGTGGTCGTTGCATGTGCAACGGTCACGCCGATACCTGCGATATTCAAGATCCCTCGCAGCCGAAGAAGCTCGTCTGTCGTTGTCAGCACAATACTCATGGCCCTCAGTGCGCTTCCTGTCGTCCTGGATTTCAGCAGAAAAAATGGCAACAGTCAACGTCCTTTAAGAAATTTACTTGCGAGCGTGAGTAGCAATTTTTTACTAAAAAAAAAAAAAAAAAAACAAAAAACCGATCAAGTATCAAATTTTTTCATTCACGAGGATTTTTTTTTTTCAATATTTTTCTTACAGCCTGCAATTGTTTCGGTCATTCGAACGAGTGCATCTACGATTCAAAGACCGACGAGGAGCATTTGTCTCTTGACATTCATGGCAATTACGAGGGTGGTGGCATATGCCAGAATTGTGACCACAATACTGAGGGAATAAATTGTAATCGTTGCAAATCTCGTTTCTATAGACCCAGGGATAAGCCTCTGAATGCTACAGACGTTTGTCAACGTGAGTATAGAGCTTTGCAAATTATGCTAGTCATGCTGATTATTGCTGAGAAAATTTCACCAATATTTTATATTTAGCATATTATTATTATTATTATTATTATTATAGTATATACATTTATTGTAGTAAGTTTGCATTTCAATATTTTGCAATTAATTTCTTCCTCATTTAAATTAAATTCTTTCGTTCCTATGTTTTTTTTTTAGCTTGCAATTGTGACTTTTTCTACTCGACCGGAAATTGCGCGGCTTCAACTGGCAAATGCGAGTGTCGTCCGCAGTTTACAGCACCAAATTGCGATACTTGCAATTACGGTTACTTTGGTTATCCGGACTGTCGTCCTTGCGAGTGTCATCTGAACGGTACTGACGGTTATCATTGCGAGGCGAAGCAAGGATCTTGTCCGTGTAAAAAAAATTACGCTGGTCATTATTGCAATTTATGCGCGGAGGGTTATTACAATTTTCCGGAATGTCTTCCTTGCGGGTGTAACAGCATTGGCGCCCTTGACGACAAGTGTGACGTAGTGAGCGGCAATTGTACGTGTAAAAATAATTATGGCGGAAGATCTTGCGATATTTGCGAAAATGGTTACTACAGTTATCCATCTTGTCCATATTGCAACTGCGACGCACGTGGCACAGAGCCAGGAGTCTGCGACAAAAAGACTGGAAGTTGTTTGTGCAAAGAGGGTTACGGCGGTGCTCGTTGCGATCAATGCATAAACGGTTATTACGGTTATCCAAATTGTCGCACATGCAATTGCAGTAAAATTGGCTCATCCTCGATAAGCTGCGACTCAACTGGTAAATGTTCCTGCCTCGATAATTTTGCCGGACGTACTTGCGATCAGTGCAGTCCTGGCTATTTTAATTATCCCGATTGCATAGCTTGCGATTGCGACAGTCATGGCTCGATTGGAGTATCGTGCGACGGGGAGGGAAAATGCCAGTGCAATGAAAATTTCGATGGTTCGCGTTGCGATCAGTGCAAGGAAGGTTTTTACAATTTTCCAAGATGCGAAGGATGCAATTGCGATCCTGCCGGTGTCGTTAAATCATTTACCGGCTGTGGTAATTCACCTCCTGGCGAGCTTTGCCAGTGCAAGGAACGAGTCGAGGGTCGTATATGCAATCGATGCAAACCGCTATATTGGAATTTATTACCATCAAATTCTGATGGCTGCGAGGATTGCCGCTGTCATATTCCCGGTGTTATTGGCAATATTGGCGAATGCGATCCAAAAAATGGACAATGCATATGTAAACCAGGCGTTACTAGTCGAGCTTGCGACAATTGCGTCGATGGTACTTACAATCTTCGAGAATCTAATTTATTCGGCTGCGAGGATTGTGGCTGCGACATTGGTGGATCCGTCAGCAATATATGCAACAAGGAGACAGGACAATGCGACTGCCAGCCAAGAGTCACTGGTACTGACTGCAAAAAGCCATTGCAGGCTCATTATTTCCCGACTCTTCATCAATTTCAATACGAGCTTGAGGATGGTCGAACACCCGCAAACAGTCCAGTTCGTTATGGCTACGATGAGAAAGTTTTTCCTCGCTACAGCTGGAAGGGTTACGCTGTTTTTGATGGAATTTTACAGGGTGAAATTATTCAAAAGGTTTACATACTTCAGTCATCGGTTTATCGTATGGTATTGAGATTCGTTAATCTCAATAATGATCCTGTACTTGGTACAATCGTCATAACACCGGACAATCCATCGGAAATTGAACAAGAATTTCACGTACAATTCAAGCCAAACGCAGAGCCTTCGTTTGTTACGGTTGCTGGTACGCATGGAAATTTACCATCTCCATTTGTTATGAATCCTGGATATTGGTCAGTCAGCATTGCCACTGAGAAAAGCCTTTTTCTTGATTATTTTGTTCTTTTACCATCGGAATATTACGAGGCTACACTTCTTACTCAGGATGTTAATTTACCTTGCGAAATCGGTTACAAAGGACTTTGCCGCCATTTTGGTTATCCGAGTCTCGAACGTTTTGATTCTGTCCGCGGAGCTGGTGGATTTATCAATGAAAATGGCATCAGGATTCCACTCACACAGTATTTTACCGATCGTGCTGTTCTCGCTGAAATTCAACAGGATGAGATTCCTCTGATAAATGATGCGCAGGTTGAAATTCATTTTGAGCTCAGAATTGCCAAGCCTGGACCTCATGTCCTTCTTGTGACTTACGTAACCTCCAAAAACGAGGATAAAACTTCGACATTGCGGATCGAGGCTAATACATCGGCCAAGGGCAAAGTGACACTTAATCCTTGTCGATATACAAGCATTTGCAGACAAGTCGTGACCGATAGATATGGAAAAATAGCCGTATCGAATTTTCCATCGAATTATGTCAGTCTCGTTCTTACCGGAGAGCCAAATTCTAATGTCGCGATAGATTCCGTTGTCGCGATTCCTTACGAGCATTGGTCACTCGATTACATTCAACCAAAATCGGTATGCGTGAGAAAAAATGGGAAATGCGTTCAGGGAATGTTTCCTGGTGCAGCTGACGCGAAAAAAGTTGAATTTGAGACAGATCATGAGAAGAGCCTTGAAATTGAAAGTCGACCAGCTGGTATTTACGACAATACAACGACGAGGCTCATTCATCTTAATAATGACGACGATGCCGGTATTGACATTCAAACGAGAGTTCCACAGCCAGGAGAATATATATTCGTCGTTCTTTATTATCAGCCTGATCATCCTGGCTTTGAGCTTGACGTTTTGATACAAAATGGAAAATTTTACGAGGCAAAATTACCCGTGAATCATTGCCCGAGTAACAGCGGATGTCGTGGAATTGTCAGACAAGCAGACGGAAATGAAAGATTTCCGCTAATTGAAAATGTTGTTCTCAGCTTTAAGGCAGGCAGCGGTACAAGCATCTGGCTTGATTACATTCTCATTATACCGGCCGAGCAATATAACGATAAAGTTTTAAAGAAAATACAATTTGATCAAACGAAAGATTTCATAAAACGTTGCGGGAATAATCATTTTCATCAGAATTTAACTGACGAAGGTTTTTGCAGAGATTCTGTATTTTCACTAACAACGCATTACAATAATGGCGCGTTACCTTGTCATTGCATGAGAGAAGGTACAACGAGTTTCAAATGTGCCAAATTTGGCGGTCAATGTCCCTGCAAAGATAATATAATTGGTCGTCGATGTGAAATATGTAAGACTGGCTTTTATGGATATCCAAATTGCAAGCCTTGCGATTGTCCGAGAACAGCAATTTGTGAGCCAGAGAGAGGCGAGTGCATTTGTCCATCTAGAGTAGTCGGTGAACTTTGCGATCAATGCGAATCGGGAACTTATGGCTTTCACCCGATAATTGGTTGCGAGGAGTGCAATTGTTCGCCGCTAGGGGTGCTCAACGGTGATCTTCAGTGCGATCTTCTCGATGGTACGTGTAAGTGCAAGGAAAATGTATTTGGACGTAAATGCGACAAGTGTTTAGCTGGTTATGCCCAATTTCCATACTGCGAGAAATGCGATTGCGATATTCGCGGAACAACAAATGAGATATGCGATCAGTACACGGCGGAATGTTATTGCAAAGAGAATGTTCAGGGCTCCGCTTGTGATGTGTGCAAAGAGGGAACTTTTAATATTCAATCTGACAACGCTGATGGCTGCAGCAAATGTTTTTGTTTTGGTAAAACTACACGTTGCTCAACAGCGAGTCTTTACAAAACTCACACGATTAATATGATCGACTGGAATGTTGCTCTCATTGACGAGAAAACACCCGGTAATGTAACCCTTTTGACGATCATGCCACAAGAAATTAATGACACATCGATCGTTGTTGGTCTCACCGATAGTCAAACTTTTTCAAATATTGTTTATTTCTCAGCGCCCGGTAATTATCTTGGCAAAAAATTAACATCTTACGGTGGTGCCTTGAATTATACGGTACATTATAGCACGGGACTCTTTGGCAAAGCTGTGCCAGGTCCTGATGTTATTTTGTACGGTGCTGGTAGCTTATTGCTATATTATTGCGATGAGCAGCCGCCATCTTTTACCAGATTTCACGCCTCCCTCAAACTAGTCGAGAGCAATCTTTTAACATCTGCTAAATTGGCCGTTACTCGTGAACAATTGTTGACTGTGCTGGAGGATCTTCGTGGTATTTATATCAGAGCCACTTATTGGAATCCAAGCATTCAGGCAATCCTCTCTGATGTTACGCTCGATGAAGCTACGGAAAATTATTCTCACAATGGCGTTGGTGCTAGTAGCGTTGAGCAATGCCAATGTCCACCAAATTATCAAGGATTGTCCTGCGAGGAATGCGCTCCTGGATATTATCGAGTCGAGTCTGGACCATCGGGTGGTTACTGCGTCAAATGCCAGTGCAATGGCCACGCTGAAACTTGCGATGTCAAAACTGGAATTTGTCATGTGAGATTCTCTTTTTTTTTTTTCATTCCTTAAAATTAATCAATTCATTAATATTCAAATATGTAAATTCGTAAGAAAGATCATTTGAAATGACTGAATTTTACAAATTTCCTTCAATTTTTTTAAATTATTTAATTAAAATTATTCTTATTTTTCTTTTTCATTATTGATATAATTTTGCCAAAATTGTATTCAGAATAACACTTAATATGCTTGGCGAGGAAAAAACAAAAAATCATTATCCGAGGCTTTTCCACATAATCGATATTCATAATTTTACAAAAGTTTTAATAGCATCGTTTTTTTTTTTTCGTTCTCCACAGGACTGCAAAAATGGCACAACAGGCGATCACTGTGAGTTTTGCGGGCACGGTTATTATGGCAACGCAACTGGTGGAACACCCTCGGACTGTTTGATCTGCGCTTGTCCATTGCCAATCGCATCGAATAATTTCGCTACCAGCTGCGAAGTTAACGAAGAAGGTGACAAGATAAGCTGTGACTGTTTGCCCGGTTATTACGGTGGACGTTGCGAGTCTTGCAGCGCCGGTTTTTACGGAAACCCCGAGATTGAGGGAGATTTTTGTCAGACTTGCAAGTGTTCGGGTAACATAAACACAAATGAAATTGGAGCTTGCGATTCGATAACAGGGGAATGTCTTCATTGTCTGAACAATACATATGGGGAAGCTTGCAATCTCTGCGCTCCTGGCTATTTTGGCGATGCGATTGAGCGTAAAAATTGTCAAACATGTCTGTGCGCAGCTTGCGGAATGGAAAAATGCGACAGTTACAATGGCATTTGTAATTGTAAGAAAAACGTTATTGGCGAAAAATGCGATAGATGCGAGATAAATCATTATGGATTTACGACCTGCAATGGTTGTGAATATTGCGATTGTGGATTGGCTGCTGAAAGTTCACAATGCGACGAAACTACCGGACAATGCAGATGTAAGCCTGGAGTTACAGGAAGAAAGTGCGATCGTTGCATCGCTGGTTACTGGAATTATGGTCCAGAGGGCTGTATCTCGTGTGGCTGCAATACCGGATATTCGATCGGAGCTTCGTGCAATACAACAACCGGTCAATGTTCATGCTTACCTGGTGTTATTGGAGAAAAATGTGATCATTGCCCATATCGTTACGTTCTAAAAGAAGGCGATGGCTGTTACGAGTGTGATTCTTGCATTCACGATCTTCTAGACGTCACTGACGAGCTTGAAAATTCACTAAGTCCAATTTCACGTGAATTTGAGACTGTGGCGGAAAGTTATTTCACCAATCAACGTTTAAAATTCATAAATGACACGATAAATGAACTTCAACCTGAGGTTGAACTTCTCGATCCAACGAGAATTGATTTTGTACCATTGCAAAAGGATATATCGCGATTAGAGCAGGATATCTCGAATCAGAGAAGAAGAGTCGAATACATGGCCGAGGATAGTGTGATATGGAAAAATGGCGCTGAGAATACACTCAGAGACACGAATTCATTAAAATCTGATGCTACCAGGGAAATCGAACTTGTCAGAAAAATTATAACCGAAGTTCAATCATTGGCTTTTAATATCGAGAGTGGAACTGGCGCAAAGGTTGATATTGCACTGAAGGAAGCTCAGGCTATACTAAAACAAATACAGGATATGTCATTTCAAAAATTTCGCGACGCAGCCAACGATCAAGCGGGACAAGTTAATATTTTAATATCCGAAATGATCGAGTACAATTTTCCTGTTAGCAATTTGAGCTCCATCACGGAGAATCTTGCCGACAGAGTGACAAATTTTACAGCAAAGATTGACGATCTTTTTGTAAATGCCGACAAAGCTGAAAAATCAGCTGCGATAGCCGAGGATCTGATAAGCGAGAATAAAAATATTCTTGCAATTGGTAATTTCGATGTTATAAAAAATTCTACCGGCGAGGCTAAAGAGGACATAGCAGCAGGTTCAGAATTGAATAGCAACGCAACGATATATCTGCAGGAAGCTGCATTAAAAATTGACGAGCTGAGAAGAAACGAGATTGATACCGCGACTGAGAGATTACGCGATACGATCGATCGCAATGATCAGGAACTCTTGGATATTGATGAAATTGTCACGAGTGCTCAGAATCATGCCAAGGATCTTTACAGTCTTTCACTCGACCTTGACAATGTTTTAACCGATACGCGTAATACAAGCGCAGTCAGAGCTGTCTTGGCTTATCGAGAAATCGAAGAGACAATTCGCGATGCTCGCGAAGATGCCTCTGAGGCTCTTCAGGCTGCAAATAACGCAACAACCATGTCACGAGGCGTTGGCAAGAGAACTTTGGATGCTCGTGAAAAATCTAGCAATCTTCAAACTGAGGCGATCGACGCGCTCTCAAAGACGAATGGAAAATTGAAAGAGGATCTCGACGATGCCGAGGATAACGCTGCTCAAGTCGCTGCACGAAACAAGAAAAATGAAGATTCATTGGAATACATTGAGCGTATACTGAAAAAT
This sequence comes from Dyspetes luteomarginatus, assembly GCA_963669185.1. Classification (NCBI taxonomy): domain Eukaryota; kingdom Metazoa; phylum Arthropoda; class Insecta; order Hymenoptera; family Ichneumonidae; genus Dyspetes; species Dyspetes luteomarginatus. The sequence goes on from OY769903.1 coordinate 31,859,727, forward strand.
CTTCAACCCCCTGAATCTTCGTTGATCAGCGAATCGACGACTGATGTTGAAAATTTAAAAAATCCAATCAGCGAAGCTTTGAACAATATGAAAGGGATCGTGGATAAAATTCCCGATGATCTCAGAGTAACGAAACAATTGGCAAAGGAAACGTCAGATTCTATAAGGGATTTGTCACAGGTGAAAAAACAATTAGACTCGGTGAACAAAGTTATACCGAATATAACGGAATTGTTGAATAAATTGGGCGAAAAGCAGAGAAGAATTGACGCAACGGGTAACGATTTGCTGAAGAAAATTGAAAATTTAAAAATGAAAGTGGCAAATGCACGTGAATTAGCCGATAGATTTAAGACTGGACTGACTTTTTACAGAAATACAACGCTCGAGCTCAAAAATCCTGAGAGTCTTCCGCTTCTTGCGACATCGAGCAAAATTTCTCTCTACTTCCGTACCAACAAGACAAACGGTTTTCTTCTTTATCTTGGCAATGAAGAAAATTCAAAATTATCACGTTCAAAGACTCACGATTTTATGGCATTGATGATCGAGAGCGGATATCCGGTATTGATAATGGATCTTGGCTCTGGCCCTGAAAAAATAATAAACAATAAATTTGTATCGGACAATGTTTGGCGTCAAATAATCATCGACAGAACTGGAAAAAATGTTAAGCTCATTGTCCGCGAGGATATTGGCGAGGGAAAGGATGAAATTTTCGTCAAGGAACAAATTTTGCCAGGAACATACACAATTTTTAATCTCGACAAGGATCAATCGAAACTCTTCGTGGGTGGTTATCCGTCGAGTTTCCAGATTCAAGATGCAGTTACAGCTTCTTCGTTCGAGGGTGAAATGGAGGATCTCGTTGTTGGCGATATACCAGTATCATTTTGGAATTTTGTACACGGTGAGAATAATCACAGAGGTGCTTTCGAGCGAGACAGACTCGTTGACTTTGCACCAACGACCGGCTATCGATTTGACCGAAATGGTTACGCGATAATGAGCATGAAAGCCGCAAAGATTCAATGGGACATGAGAAAATTCCGTATAACATTGAAATTTAAAACTTTCGCCGAGGAAGGTTTGATTTATCTCATGGGTCGAGGAGCTCAATTTTTATCGCTCGAGATGCGAAACGGTCAAGTACTTTATCAATTTAATCTCGGGCAGGGTGAAACGATACTGAGATCACAGGAGAAATTCAATGATGGCGAATGGCACATGCTCGAAGCTCGTAGACTTGACAAAATTGGAGTTTTAACGATCGACGGTGCATTGGTCGCAAAGGCCGAAGGAATTGGCAAAAATAAACAGCATCAGGCAACAGATCCATTTTATATCGGTGGTTATCCTCTCGATGATCATCATTACAATGCCGTTACTAGGTTAGGATTTGACGGTTGTATCGATGAGATCGTAATACTCGATACATCGATAGATCTGAGTCGAAGCATTCATGCACTTGGTGTCACACCTGGGTGTCCGGTCAAATTTGCCAGTCTCGTCTCCTTTGAGGACAAAAAGCCAGGTTACGTCAGATGGACCAACGTAACGGCTGATAATATATTACAAATTAATCTTAAATTTAAAACTCAAGCGTCAAATGGGCTAATTTTTTACGCGACAAATCCAGATCAAACGGTAAACAGTTATTTATCGTTGATCGATGGTCGTCTCGTATTTAAGAGTCAGGGAGAAGAATTACACACGAGTTCGGCACGTTTGTTCAACGATAACGAATGGCACGTGGTCACAGCAACCCACAACGATCAATCTCTGAGACTTGACATTGACGACACGGACAATTACATGAGCGATTTCGTGCCACCACCATTGAGCATAAATTCCGGCAGTTTGTACATTGGAGGGTTGCCGAATGCATTTGGAACTGACGAGGGAGCGTCAAAATCGACTATGCCATTTGTCGGTTGCATCGGCGATACAACATTGAACGGAGCTATTATAAATTTTGCAAGTACGAAAGAAAGGCCAAATGCATTTTTGGGCAAATGCAATGGTGGTGAACAATCTCCATTGCCACCGATAATTGAGCCAGTGCCAGGTAATTGGCCACCACCAACAGTCACCGATAATTACGAATCGATCACAATGGCCGCCACTCAGAGTAACATCGTTGAGGTCGAACTCGATGAAAATGAGGGCAACACAATTGGTGAAAATATTCCATTAGAGGGAAGACCACGACTATCGCCAGTTACTATTCCACCGACAATGATAACGACGACCATCAAAGAAAGTTCCGAAGAAATAACGACGACTGCAGCGACTGCAGCGCCACCGCAAACGGTCGATCAGTGCAGATTGCCGTACACACCAGCGAATGATCCCGATACGGAGAATGCGTGGAGATTTGGCGCTGTCAGACACAGCAGACTCGAGTACAAATCACTTCGTGGACGTTACAAGAATGATTATGATTTTCAAATTGATATGAAAACATTGGCCGATGATGGTATCATTTTTTATAGCTCCGATCTCAATAAACAAGATCTCATAGCTGTTTATCTTCAAGATGGTAGAATCAATTATAAATTTGATTGCGGTAGTGGACCAGCCGTACTCACCAGCGAACAAAAAGTCAATGATAATCAATGGCACACTGTAGTTTTTAAGAGAATTGATAATTTTGGTGAATTGCTCGTTGATGAATATCCAGCGGTTTCCGGTTACTCTCAAGGACACACGAAAACAATAAACGTAAATCCACCATTTTATGTTGGTGGCATTTGGCCTGAAATATCTTCCAATGTCATGGAAAATATTGCACTCAACAAATCATTCACTGGTTGCCTCGGTAATTTTATGATGAATGGACAATCGGTCAGCGAGCCTGAAGAAAAAATTGGCGTCATACCGTGCTCGAAAAATGTCGAGCCAGGACTTTTCTTTTATCCTGGCGATGGCACCAATTTATTTAAAGCCATGGATAAATTTAGCGTTGGTCGCAATGTTGATATTCAAATGGACATCAAACCACGTTCGACCTCCGGACATTTATTGTCGATTCATGGAAGACGAGATTTCTTACTTCTCGAAATGGTTAATGGAACGATCAAATTCCTCGTTAAGGCTGCCAGAGGCCCCATCGAGACTTCCTTCGAGCCAACGTCGCAGCATTCTTTGTGCGATGGAAATTGGCACAATATACGAGGTCAGTTCTGATACTCAAGTCGATTGCTAAGCTCGAAAGATCTGCAAAATTATTATCATTATTAATATTTGTTGTTTTTTTTTTTTGCAGCCATCAAACAAAAAAATGCTGTCTTACTCTCGGTGGATCATGACGCAGCTCCACCTGGTATCGGTGCCAAAAATCCAGCTGGTGTTCTCACAAAACATCCGATATTTATCGGTGGACATCCTTTGTTGGGAAAAAAATTACGAGGCAGCACTTCGCATGCTCAATATGTCGGTTGCATAAAAAATATCATGATTAATCGACAACCCATTAGCTTGGATCCCGAACGAGCTTACGGAAAAGTCACAACGGGCATATGCCCAACAATTTAAGGAAAAAACAAAAAAATTAACAACTTTACCTCTCATTGTGAATTTTGCAATTTTTATAAATGATTTCATACGTTTTTTTGTTTTGTTTTTATATGAAGAATTTATTATCACGAAGATTTTTTCAATCAATAAACGACTGATGATTGAACGAATGGTGTTTCCTTTTTTTTTTTTCTGCGAGGGATATTTTTGTCGAATAAAAATTTAACATCGTAGAAAATTAATTAACATCCATTGATTTTATTATTTAAAAAAAATTCTTCGAAATTTCGCATTTTTTCGCATTTCCATCGAAGCGACTATTTTCACTGATTTTTAAATATAAAAAACCACTCAAGCTGACGAATTTCGTCGGTGTGCGAGAAAAAAAAAATTCCCTTACAATTTTAAACTTACAAGATACAGAAAAGAAAAAAAAAATGTGTCGGCGACGAAAAGCACACATAGCGGATGCCAGGGGTAATGAGTAATATCTTAAGAGACTAAGGAAAAAAAAAACAAAAAAATATAACTGACATCAAAACGGTTACAAAGTAATAAAGGCCGTTGTGGAAAATATTTAAAATGAAAAAAAATGTTTTTAGCTTGAAGCACGAAATTAAACGATAATCCATTCCGACATTTGCCCGAATCTGAGATTTATATGATGTGATTTTATTATTTCGAGTTTAACTAGCATGCAATTTTTTCTTCATTATTGTGGAAACCACGTGGTTTTTTCTTCGCTGTTTGTTATTTTCATTTTATCATAATGCGGGCATATGCCTGAATCTGAGATTTATATGATTTGATTTTATTATTTCGAGTTTAACTAGCATGCAATTATTTCTTCATTATTGTGGAAACCACGTGGTTTTTTCTTCGCTTTTTGTTATTTTCATTTTATCATAATGCGGGCATATGCCTGAGTCTGAGATTTATATGATTTGATTTTATTATTTCGAGTTTAACTGGCATGCAATTATTTCTTCATTATTGTGGAAACCACGTGGTTTTTTCTTCGCTTTTTGTTATTTTTATTTTATCATAATGCGGGCTATCACAGTCTTTTCGCTAATAATAAATCATACTCTTAATTCCCGAAATAAATTTGGACTCGACACTTTTTGCTTTTAATTCTCGTTTCTTTTTTCTTATCTTTTCGTTTTGCATTAAAAAAATATTTTTTTCGCACATGTGTATGCGTGTGTGTGTGTGTTCGTTTATAACATCCCCGGGAATTATTTCACGGTTGACCACTTTTCTCGACAGGAAAAATTGATACATTTGAGCGACAACGTCGTCGATTTGAGTCGTTCGATTTATTATTATTAGTACTCTTAAAGCATGACGCAATCACATTTATCTCGATACATTTTTCTTCTCATTGGGAAATTATTACGCGACAATTTGCACGAATACTCAGGAATCTTGGACTAATTTTTCGAGTCTCTCTCTCTCTCTCTCAACGGTGATTTCTTATCGCATTCTCAAAGGCCGCTTTGTCGGTGTTTCCATTTTGTCTCTCTCTCTCTCTCTCTCTCTTTGATCTTCAGTCATTGACGAAACGAATGAAAAGAAAAAAAAAAAACTATATTTCATTCAAGAATTAGCTCAATGTGCGCAATTTTCTGTCATTCATTCCTCGTCTCACTCACACGCCTTTCAGTGTGATTTTTTCAATTTTCCATATTACACGTCTCACAATATATTGCATCTACAATGACAATTCACAGCTGTAATCGCTTAAAATAATGACTCTTTAGTGTATTGCAGCTGCATCGACAAAACTTTACATTAGAAAATCACACTGAGAATAATTGATTTTCCTTTTTTTTTCTTGCTTTTTTTTTTGTCTTCTCGTTTAGATTCTCGAATTATTTGTATTTTTTGTTGTTTAAATTTGTTTTGTTTTTTATTCGATGCCATGAGCGAATATCATAACTAAACCCGGCTCGACCATCATGTCCTCGGGCATGTGCGTATTGTCGCAATAAAGTACTAGTACAGCCTGTTTACCGGGCACGCGTTTACAAATATAATTCTCGTACTGTCTTCGTAAATTTTGTCGTTTCTCAAGCGAGCTAAGTCCAGGTGGCCATTTTCGTTCGTGACAATTTTCCATGAGTTCGTCAATAACGTGGGGTGGACAATTGAACTCTGACAGTGTCCTCTTGATCATTGTCTGTAAAAAAAAAGTTTTAAAATTTGTCCAGCTGGAAATTTATTTTATTTATGACAAAAAAAAATGTATACCTGTAAAAGTTCATCCGGAGTTGAGATCATTCCTCCCCATCTGGTGACTCTCGCTCGTGGCAGAGTTGCCGACCATCGAACAACCTCGTCTCTCTCTATTTGCTCGGTAATTGCTCTCATTGCAGGATTTGAGACTCCCATCGCTCTCATAAAATCTTTGAGCAAATTTATTTCTCTCCTCTGATCGTTTATTTGAAATTGTTGCTCTCCGAGTTCTCTTCTCATGTCGCTCAATTTTTGATGCTGCGTCTGTATGAGATTTCTCAATTCTCTCACGCAATTGTGATCTTTGAGCTCGTCCTTGGGTATTATCAGACTGCAGCCTTGTTCGCACGGCATTGGCCTCTTCGGATTAAATTCACATTCTTCCAAATGTGACGAGAGATTGTCAAGTTTGACGATACTCTGACAACCGTACACGGCGTTGTCGCAATTTATGCAGAGACGAGCCAAAAGATTTCTCAATATTCTCGGTACTGGTCGAAGCTGCGCCGATGTTATTGGCGTTCGATCCAGGGGGCAGGTTGGCTGACGATTTATCCATTCGTTGATGCAGACACGGCAAAATGCATGTTCGCAAACTGGAGCCTGTAACACATCGCTCACCTACCAGTCCTCAGAAACTGCATCAAATTCTAACGTATCTTAAACGCAATTTCATGTCCTGTCGTGCCCATCCCGAAGCCTGTGACCCTCTGATCATCGCATTAAAAAATTCCCAGACAATTTTATCCAAGATTTTGGCAAAAAAAAAAATTCTCACATTTTTTTTTTTTCACTTTTTTGATGGAATTTGGAAAAATATTTTTAAAATTTTTTAAATTTCGCACATTCGTACAAAAGAGACTCCAAGTACATAAACTTAAGCTCAAACGTGTGAAAAAAATTAATAATAATAATATTTTTAATTTGATCCTCATTTGAAATTTGGCCATTTTGTTTTTCTTTTTTATAGCAATATTTGGAGAGTAAAACAAAAATTGTGTGAATAAAAATTTGCATTCTCGAGTAAATTTCCAAAAAAATGAGATAAAAACAAAAAAAAAAAAAAACAATGCACGATCGAGAAAAGTGGAATATTACCTGGACAGGATCTTCGAGAACTCCCGAGCATATAGGACACACAAGTTCCTCATCGACTTCGCCCTGAAACCGATTAACATCAAAGCCCATGGTGAGCCGTCTGATGTTTTCGTCCTCGTAATTTGGCAAATTTAAAATTTCTTATGATTTATCTCGACGTGTTTTTTTTTTTCACTACATTAACGCTTGGAAAAAACACTTTGTCGAAATTGTGACTTTCACACGTTTCCGGCCGCTCGAAACGTGCCAGCCAATACAATCACGAGAAAAATCACTTAGTCTTTTTCGCGCAACGGGAAAATTTGAGTTGACAGTTCGCGACAGCGTCTCTCGTTTTGTCGCCAGGCGAAAAAAAGTCCCCCCACACACACGCACAAACTCAGAGAAATTGATTGAAAAAGAAAAAAAAAACTCCTTTTTATCGAGGATTTTTCATTTTAATCGAATTTTTGCACGAGCTCTCGAAACTTTTTCGTCGATATACGAATTTGTAGGGTTTCTCATACGAGCAATCCATTTCTCGGGGTATATAACGAAGAGAGAGAGAGAGAGAGAAAATTATAACCTGATATACGAGTAAGGAGAGGTCGTAAAACGATACAACTGCTTATACATCTTGTTCGTGAGAGGACGCAACTAGCAACGAAGAAACATCGAGAGGGGACACACGACAGAGAGACGAGAGGAGGGAAGAAAACGAAGGATAAATGTATACCGGCCGAACAGGAGCCAGAAGAGATTCGAAAGACTTGGTCGTTTTTTCTTCTTTCTTTTTGGGGTTATCGAGAAAATTTATCTCTCTCACTCTTTCCCCGACGATGTACGAAAAACCCGGCAATGAAAAACACTCGCTCGCAATTCCCTTCGATTCCGTACGTTTTTTCAAATAAATTAATTCAATTATACGGTCTCTTGTGACTCTTTGTCAATTTTCACAATATTCGAGATTCATTTAGATCTCTGACGAGATCCTCGCGAAAGACTGATCTGCACTATTAGGCGAATCAATCATAAAAGCGAATGCATTCGGAGTTCACTGTGCGCGACACCATTCATAAATTGTATGCGCGTAGTATTACTACTATGTATATATATATATATATATATATATATGCATCACGACTCGCTATACTACGCGATGTTTATTAATACTTTTTGTTCTTGTTTGAGCAGCAAATTTTATTGTAGATGGATTACATTTTTGTAACTTAACCCTTTTTATATTCTCGTTATTAATGAACGATTAGATTTAGGCCACTTTGAGAACGGTCAAGATGAGACCAAACTCGAATCTGTTTTACCGACGACAGATGGCGCTCGACCCGGGAATTTTTGAAATTGGAATATAAACGAGAAATATCAACTCGAGCTTTTTATAATTATTTATAACGCGGATTATTGTAAATTGTTTTTGTTTTTTTAAGGATACGACGAGTTATCCGAGATCGATATTTCTCATAATTGCAACCGAATTCTGCGAGAGATTTTCCTTTTGCGGATTGAGAAGTAAGATTTTTTTCAATGCGCTTCTTCTCCTTTTTTTTTTACTACTTTTTTTAAGTTGAATTTACTAATTATGTTGAATTTATTCGATTTCAGCGATTTTGTCTTTGTACTTACGTAACGTTTTGCTGCTTCATGAGAATGGCGCGACTGTAATTTATCATGTATTTATAATGTTATGCTACTTTGTACCAGTAGCTGGTGCAATTCTGGCCGACAGTTATCTCGGTCGATTCAGGTAAGATAATTGCTGGTAAAAAAATTAAATTATTTTTATAATATTTGAATATTATACAATAAAATATTCTTTAAATATTAACACCAAATGGACATTATCGACGGATTATGAATTATGGACACCACGTGTTTTCTTTTTTTTTTTTCACACATAATGAAATATAAAAATCTTCACATTCCAGAACGATACTCTACTTTTCCATAATTTATGCAATTGGAAATATCCTCATGTGCTTTGCAGCGACTCCTCCAATCGCCATATGGCCCATGTGAGTTACAAAAAAAAAAAAAATTCGATACTTTTTTTGTTTTTTTTTTTTCTCATCCATCATCGAAATTTTTTAACGGAGAGCAAATTATCATTTCAACAGGCAAATGACGTACGTAGGATTGATACTGATCGCCTGGGGAACTGGTGGTATAAAACCCTGCGTCGCAGCATTCGGTGGTGATCAATTTCATTTGCCACAGCAGCAAAAACGCTTGCAAGAATTTTTCTCAATATTTTACTTTACGATTAATTTCGGTGGTTTTATGGGAATGATACTCACCCCTATATTGCGAAAAGCATTCACGTGCTTTGGCGACGATACTTGTTATGCACTTGGATTTGGATTTCCTGCAGCTCTTATGGTCACAGCACTTTGTAAGTTTGACATTTTTTTTTTTTTTTCAATCCTGTAAAGAATTTTTATTCGCAAAAACAATTTTTTTCTTAATAATAATTCATTCTCAATGATTTTTTTATCAAATAATAAATTATGGGAATAATTGATAAACTGATTTTCTTAATTGTCGTATTTTTTTTTTCAGTACTCTTTCTGCTTGGAAAACCGCTATATCGCCTCAAGTATCCCAAGGAAAATATAACTTTGAATTTCATAAGTTGTATTCTCGTGAGTTATAAAAAACAAAAAAAATTATATAGATAAAAAAAAGTCAGTAAAGAATTTATTTTGAATTTTAATTAATTAAAATGTAATATTTTTAGTATGCGATAAGAAAAAAATTCGGTGCTTCAGAAACATCAAAAACTCGACATGAACATTGGTTGGATTATGCACAGGATCGTTTTTCTCCAAAATTAATTAATGATATAAAGATTGTTCTTGCTGTTTTATTCCTTTATATTCCATTGCCATTGTTCTGGAGCCTTTTCGATCAACAGGTAAAAATGCTTTTTTTTTTTAACGCTGAGAAAAGTTCAAACAAAATTATATATAAAATTTTTGAAATATCAAATTGTTACAATATAAATTAATTCATTAATTAAATAAAAAAACAACAGGGCTCGCGATGGACCTTTCAGGCTTCGAGAATGAACGGTGAATTTTTGGGAATGCAAATGCTGCCGGATCAAATGCAGGTCGATTTACACCAGCTAGATTTTTTTAAATAAAATTGATGAAAATATTTTTAAAAATTACAAGTATAATGAAATCGAATTGAATCGAATTACCAAGCATTTTATTCACACCAATAATTAATTAATCCAGCAATTATGCATTTTACGCTTTTGCCTCTTTTCGACAATTTTGCTTTCTCCATTTTTGCAATAAAAGATGGAGAAAGCAAAATTGTTATATATTTGAAAATTCAAATATAACAAAATAATTAATAATCCAAGCTGATAAATCGTTAATAATTACTAATTTTTTTATAATTATTCCCATTAACAGGTAATAAATCCAGCAATAGTATTGATGCTCATACCTCTTTTCGACAAGAGTATATATCCATGGTTTTCCAATACACTTTACTCACCGCTCCAGCGTATGATAATTGGTGGTATTTTTGCTGGATTGGCTTTCATAACGAGTGGACTTCTCGAACTAAAACTGGAGGTAAAATTTATCAAAATTAATTTTAAAAAAACAGAGAAAAATACGTCATAATTATTTGAAAAAGAAAATTGTTTCATTTAAGAAAACATATCCAGTATTACCGGATCGTGGACAATCGAGTGTCAATTTCATCAATACATTAGGCTGTGATATTGGAATTCTCGCATCATTCGATTCCGAGCTGACTCTGAATGCTGGTGAGAAGCAAGTTTTTAATGTATCATCGCACGATAATAGAACAACCTATGATCTTTATCTCGTCGCACCGTCACAATGTTGGGACGTCGAACTCAATGAACCGACCCTGATCACGAGAGTACGACCGATAGAGTATCGGGTTGAGACTGTCATAGTTGGTCTTGTTGGCAAAACTCTTCATTTATTCGTCACAGAGTCGGATGATTATGCGAAGAGTCTGAGTGGTCGACCGAAGCTTCGGTACATAATATATATATATACATATATATATATATATATATATATGCGTGTATATGTGAATATATATATTAAAACAAACGTCACGATCCCCAAGTAACTATATATATTGAACAAATCATTCAAGCATTTTAATCAGTTGATTTAGCTCGAAATAGTATTCGTAGTAAATATTCATTGCCACTAGAATGTTGAATGAGAGTCTATTTAAAACGTCCGATTGATGATTTATCAAGAGGAATTGAAATGAATTTTGACCTCTCGAGTGTGATGAATCCTCGGTTATCGAGCATGTAGATCATTAAGTATCGTTTATGAGTCATAGAACTCTATTATCGAAATATTGAAATTATTTTTGTGAATAATAATTTTAATTATGATTCTCTGTCACACAGCGTAATATTTCTCAGAGACTCCGGAGGTCTCATCAATGTCACTGTGACACTGGAGAGCAAAAGTGGTCTCGAAGACAAATACTTTGTGCCTGATGCTAATCACATGTCCGAATCTACTTACATGGAGCTTGAGCCTGGATTGTAAGATTTATTGCAATTTTTATAGTATGTGGGTGTGGGGTGGGATGTGGGTTTTTGCAAAAAATAATGCTGGAAGCCCAAAAAAAGACACAAGTAATTTCCATCCTGGTGAAAATTAATGAATAGAAATATCAACGAAAAAAAAATATATAAAATAATTTCTTCTTACGTCAGTAGAAATTTTTTACTATCAGTACTATCGACCTAATACTCTCCGTTTATTTTTTTATTAGATCTCACATTATCTTATCACACTTTCAGTTTCACTTTCTTAGAACAATAAAACTTTCATCAAAGTTAATTTTCTTGCTGATTAATTTCAACTCAAATTCAAATATTTTACTCTCAATAATGCTACTGTGACACTGGAGAGCAAAAGTGATCTCGAAGACAAATACTTTGTGCCTGATGTGTGATTGTGTCTATTATCTTATCACACTTTTAGTTTCACTTTCTTAGATGAATAAAATTTTCATCAAAGTTAATTTTCTTGCTGATTAATTTCTACTCAAATTCAAATATTTTACTCTCAATAATGCTACTGTGACACTGGAGACCAAAAGTGATCTGGAAGACAAATACTTTGTGCCTGATGTGTGATTGTGTCTATTATCTTATCACACTTTTAGTTTCACTTTCTTAGATGAATAAAACTTTCATCAAAGTTAATTTTCTTGCTGATTAATTTCTACTCGTTCTACTCATTTACGTAATTCACGTAATTTCTCCTCGTAATTTCTACTAAATATTCTACCACAAATTAAATATAAATAGAACATTCAAAAGGATTTTCTTACTGCTTCGAAGCATTTGTGAGAATAAAAATTGACGATTCAAGCTGGTCCACTCGTTTAAAATTCTTCAAAAAATAATTTTTCATACTGCATAGATTTTAACTTTCTGTCATTTTTTTTTTTACAGATTTCAATACGTGATACGAAATGGGAATGACCCGAAGGTGAATCACAAGGCTCTGGTATTCCTCGAGTTGGGTGCCGTCTATGCACTCGTTTTGAGAGAGCACAATGGCAAAATAATGGTAAAAAAAAATTAATTCTATCAAATAAATAATTTTAATGATTATTTTATTTTTGTCATTTAAAAAAATTTCACCCCATCGACCTGAACATCATCGAATAGTTTCACAGACTCTATACGATGACTCCACCGAACAAGATTCACATGTTTTGGTTAATTCCTCAATATTTGTTGATCTCAATAGCCGAAGTTATGTTCGCTATATCGGGACTCGAGTTTTCGTTCACCCAAGTGAGCATGAAAAATTCGAAATTTTAATTTTTCATTCTCATCATTTTCTCTAACAATCTTATTCAATTTTTTTTTATTTTTATTATTTATTTCAAAGGCACCCAATAGCATGAAAACAGTAACAATAGCAGCTTGGTACGTGAGCGTTGCACTTGGAAATTTGATGGTCATAATCATAACTCAAGCTCGACTCTTCAAAAGTCAAGTAATTATTGCTTAATCAATTTTTTTCATTAAATATAAAATTTTTTAATATTCCCTAAAAATATTTTAACTTCTTCGTCGACAGGCCTACGAATTTTTTTTCTTCGCTGCTTTAATTCTCACAAATATGCTGATATTTGCATTGATGGTCGGTCGTTATAGTTTCGTCGTCCTCGAGGCAGACTCGAGCATTATAACAGCGTCAAGTCCCCTGGAAATTAATAAAAATCAACAAAAAGAAGAGAGTCCGCTGCTTCGATAAATTTGATCGACCATTGAAAACAATTTTTCACATAATCGAGACAAAGGAAATTTACTTCAGCGTCATATTTGTTAAATTGTATTTTATGTACTATATATACATATATACATAAATAGATGAACGATATAATATTTGAATGATCAGAGATTTGTGTGTATTGATTGAGCGTGATAAAGTTTAGTATCAAACGCCTATGAATAAAGATCACAATTTTGTACTACAAAAGAGAAAAATATACATGTATCTATATTTTCACGATAAGATTTGATGCAACTCGCTCGGATGGCTTTAAAACCTGTTAACAGTTAGAGCCGCGGTAGTGCTCAACTCGCTCGTTTTCGAGCAGGTGTACGCGTGGTAAAATTCGAGCTTGCATGATAATTTTTTTTTTTCTTTGAAATAAAAAAAATTAAAAAAAATTCACTCTTTTGTTTTTCGTGTTGAAAAAAAATGACTGTGGAAAAAAGAAAATCCGTGTGTGAGACTCGAGGTAAATATATGAATAATGAAATAAAAACTTAATCAATTTCCACATTCAACAATTATGTGCGAACTGAATAATAGAGAAAATAAAAAAAAACTGATACAATTATGATACGTGAAGTAGAAAAAAGAGTCAATAATTTTCTTTTTCTACAGGGACGTTCGAATCTAATTTTAAGGACGTAAAAATTTATCGATTTTTTGATCGTGTCTTTTTGATAATAATTAAATTATGAAAGTGACACGTGTCGAATGATAATTTCTTGAGTTCTTGTGGAAAATCCTCGTGTGTTGCAATGACAAAAAAAGAAAAATATTATCTCTGTGACAAAGTGTGGACGACTTATTGTCCGAGCTTCTCTTTTTTCATAGTATGGAAGTTTTTAGCTTTTTCTTTACACATCAGAGATAATAAGATTGTGTACTCTATCGATAATTTAATCTCATTGTGACTGATCATGAGGATTTTTATCAATCTTTAGACAAGATCAATTGGTTCAAATGTGGAATTCCTATGGAATATTTCATCATAATAAATTTATTGTCATGAATATTAAGAAAAATACTTATTAATATTTTTTTTTGCATAAATAATATCGATTAATTAATTAATTGCAGAACCTGCGAGCAGCGATGAGCACGAAATCGAAGCTTCCGAAAAGGTAAATAATTTTTTACTCCATATAATTGAATAAATGATTAAAAATTTAGTGTAAATATGATCTGGATATGTAATAAGATTTGTAAAAAACTTTCCAAAAGTTATGCAAATAAAACTCTATTGATTGATTCCAAATTTAGTTATCATTTTTTAAATCCACACATTTTTTAAATTCTTTATATCAATAATATCTGCCATGATGATTTTCCTGTATCCTCAATTCATTGACCCTTTTTACAAAATTGACTTCATGATATGTATTTCAAGGATTTCAACAATATAATTTATCCTCACAAAAATTAATCTCTCATTACACGACATTATATTGACTATTTTTTACTTTCCACACATCACATATCACACACACACACAAGCACGAGCAATTTTCTCGAGTTTCATCGCAGATCTTAACGCGAGAATTTTTATTGCATGACTTTGTACAAGTGTCGAGTTCAAGTAAAATACATCAATTAATAATGTGAAAAATGCGCACAGTACAAACAACGTACACTTTTTTTTTCTTTTTTTTTTTTTTTTTTTTTTTTAATTCATGCCGGGCTGTATCAAAGGAGACGCGTAATTTTCAACCAAGGGAGTATTAAACGAGCTTAAATTGCTCGATCGAGCATATCATGGGCTTGTATAGAGTTCCTCAGCTAAGGTCAAGTTTGAAAAAAAAAAAAGGAAAATGATTGAATTTGAAAAAAATTACAAAACATGAATGATAAACGGAAATAATTATTTAACAATTAATAATATTAATAATAATGGACATTTGTATGTTCTCACGGCAATTTACAACATTTATTGTCATTATTATTATTATTAGCCAAATTATTGTGTACGACCAATCAAGATCTATTATTAATTTTCTTTTTTTTTTGCAGATTTTTTATTTTCACGATAGTGAGAAAAGAATTATCGTTATTTTTCTCATTTTGTCGGCCTACCAATCGGCTTATCTCATCGTCAGTCCGAGTTTTGAACGATAAGTTAACAGGCAACAAAAATGTTTATACAAATATATATATATATATATATATATATATATATATATATATATATATATCTGCTACGTGCGTCTGAGCTACATTGCATTTTGGACGTGATGATGCTGATAAATTTGGCAAAGGCAGATAAATAATAATGTCACGAGTAATTTTTTCAAAAATTTTGTCTCAAGCAGATAAAAAAAATAAATAAAACCTGGGGATTTCCTTACATTTCGAGATACAATCACGAAAAAAAATCGTCATAAACAGAGAGTATCAATTTGACTTTTTTTTAAATTTGAAATAATCTCGCAATTTCCGTTTCCAATACGATATTACTTCCTTTTGATTATCAGAGAGATAATTGACAAAAAATTGCTCTACTAAATCTCCATGTATGAAATAACGTCCTGACTGACTGATTCATCATTGTCGAGTAGAAACTGCTGAAGCTATAAATATGAAATATGGTCAGTAGTTTTATTTTGTAATGTAGAGACTGACTAAAAAGGGATTTTTCAAAATTCAACCCTTAAGGGTTCATTATATTATATATTACATTATATATTATATTATATATTATATTATATATTATATTATATATTATATTATATATTATATTATATATTATATTATATATTATATTATATATTATATTATATATTATATTATATATTATATTATATATTATATTATATATTATATTATATATTATATTATATATTATATTATATATTATATTATATATTATATTATATATTATATTATATATTATATTATATATTATCAGAAGAGAAGTGTGAAATCTTTTTTTTTGTGACCCACTCAGTCCAAAGGATCGTAGGAAAAGCAACAATATTACAAGAATTGAAATATAAAAAAAAAATGTGAAAGAACTCAGAAGAATTTTTCAACTGACATAAGTCGTTAATTTATCTCTTATCACCCGAATGCGATTATAAAACGTTATCACGTGCACGCGCGAATTGCCTACAATGGAACGCGAGCTCTTACACGTGAAGAAACAAAAACACGAAGAAAAAAAAAACACGAAGAAAAAAAAACACGAAGAAAAAAAAAACACGAAGAAAATTCACGATTGAATTAAAAATATATTCGCAATAACAGTGACATAGCAAATGGACCGTCGAATGATTTATATCGTGTAAAATTTTTCATCCAGACGATCAAGTGCAAGGCTAAATTGGTTTGAGACTTCAATTGCATTACAGTTGAGACGAATTCCCAAGCCGATTGAAAAATTACACTATGACAGTGAAGATCGATATAAAATCGTTATAAAATAATATAAAATTTTATTTAAAAAAAAAAGAATTTTATTAATTTCCATAATGATAAAAAAATTATTCCAGTAAATATTACTCAATGATTTTTTAACAATTATTCGTTTTTTATATGGCTATTTAAAATTAATTTGATACAATTATATGCAATTTCATTAATTTTCATAATGATAAAAAAATCATTCCAGTAAATATTACTCAATGATTTTTCTATTGTGTAAATGAAATTTGAAGAATTTGTCCTCACTATTGTTGTCCTTGACACGTATGAAGCTCGTATTAAATAAAAGACTGATAGGATGCGTACTCATTGTACCGATAACTAGTCAGAAAATACCGTGTAAAATCTCTTCGTGCGACAGCATAAGAGTAAATATTACACACGTCGATCCAATATATTTTTTTAATTTTCTATCGCACATTCCTGGCAAAAAAAAAAAAAAAAATCGTTTCTCGATGATTCATAAAATTCCCACACTAAATTATTATAATCGCAATGTCTATAAAAAGAGCTGGAAAAATTCAACGATAATTAATTTTATTCAATTTTCATCTGACTGAATTTGAGAGAAACGAGTTGAAATTTTTGTCTCGTTGAATGATAAAAAAAAAAAGGAGTGAGGAAACCAGCAAAGATTAAAATCGTGAGAGGATTATATCTTGGCTGGTTCTTTTTTATCTACTGAAAGTTTTTTATTGCAATAAAGAATACGCGAATATTTGATCGCTGATTGGACAAACGAGGACACGATGTCTCCCCACGTCTCGGTCACCAAAGACGCTGTAATCGTATTTCCCCAATATCAGTACGACATGTAGCAAATTTTACAGCATGCCATGAATGACGCAACTCAATCTCATAAATTCTTTTATAATTGGATGAAGGAGGTCTTGATCGTTTGCTCAATAATTTCAATATTTGAAAGTGAGATTGTCAAGTTTATCGTTGACTTGTGCAATTTATTTATAAATAACCGTAGCCGAAAATCCGTATAAAGTTGGAACAAAGTCCAACGAGATTTAATTATTAATTGGCTTACTCGTTTGATAAAAAAATCGAAAAATAAATTTCCAGCAAAAAAGAAAAAAAAAAATATCGTAATTAGGAAAATTTAGAGTTTCATATAAAAAAATATATATATGCAAAAATTGTATTAGATACGAATTTAAATCGATAATAATTCATTTGAATGTCTTTTTTTGCTTTTAGGTCACCAAAAATTATTCTTTTTTTCTTCGATAGTTTGTCAATTAAATTATTGGGCATCCCTTTGAGTCCATGAGGATGCAGAGAAAATAGACGAAAGTTATTACGAAGCCAATAATTCATTCAAAGTGCAAAAATCACCGCAGAATCGATCGCTCGAAAAAAGTTCGAATTTTCCTCGCATGAATTTAACTTGTGATTTTTTTTTTTTCAAATAAATTTGTTAATTAAAAAATTTCTCACATTTTTTATCTCATCTCGAGGGCAAATTGGACATTTCGAATCATTGAGACGAATTAATTTTTTGTCTTCCTTCACGTTTCTCTGACAATATCTTTTTTTTTGCTTTTAGGTCACCAAAAATTATTCTTTTTTTCTTCGATAGAGTCAAAGAATTATTTTCTTCTCTGTATGTTTGTCAATTAAATTATTGGGCATCCCTTTGAGTCCATGAGGATGCAGAGCAAATAGACAAAAGTTATTACGAAGCCAATAATTCATTCAAAGTGCAAAAATCACCGCAGAATCGATCGCTCGAAAAAAGTTCGACTTTTCCTCGCATGAATTTAACTTGTGATTTTTTTTTCAAATAAATTTGATAATTAAAAAATTTATCACATTTTTTATCTCATCTCGAGGGCAAATTGGACATTTCGAATCATTGAAACGAATTAATTTTTTGTCTTCCTTCACGTTTCTCTGACAATGTTCTCCTGACTGCTCGTTTTTCTCTCTCTCTGTCTCTCTCTCTCACTGGTGACAACTCGATGAGCATATTTATAATACGACGAGAGTCCTCGGGTATCGCGAGAGCTACGAAGAGTAGAGTAAGAGACAGTGCTGTGCAGACAGCGGCAGTGAGAGGCCACAAATCGGGCACACCGATCGAACTTGAATCAGAGTGACGAGATTGACGATATAAAAAAAAAAAAAAAGAGAGAGTTTGTATTTTGTGTTGTGTTTGTCGCTTCGTCATCACCGATCTCGTGTCTCTCTCTCGCGTTCCATTTAGCGTAATAAATTATTTTTAACGTGACGCGATCAACTCGATTGAGAGCGATAAATATATTTAAATATATTTAAATATATATATATATACAGCGTTGTACAAAAGTTGTTTTGTTCAATGTAGCTCATTGACACACATCGACTGATCGTCGACAAATATCGATCCTGTAATAAATAAATTACAATAATTAATTCAATAATTAAACAACGATAAACAACAAAAAAAATGCAGTATTAATTTTTTAATTATTACGAAGCTGAAGGCTTCTTTATAAAAATTATAAACGACAAAATTGAAGCTTATAAAGAAAAAAATGATAAAAATTATATTGTGATTCGATATAATCGCGAGAGAATTAAAAGTCTGAATTGACGGTACCTGTGAGTGAACTCAGGCTGTCGCGTCTACTTCAAAGTGATATATAATCAATGGCACATGTGTTATTTTTTTTTTTTTTTTTTGTATTTTTTTTTCACATAATAATCGCCGTGTAAATTTAACAGTGAAATTTTATAAGAGTTCACAAAATTTGTAAAACAGCTCTGGGAGAATTTTTATAAATCAACAATAACACAATGCCTGTCAACGAGATCTCTGTCAATAAGGTATAATAAATAATTGATTATGTCAAGCTTGAGAATTATCTTTGAGCATTTTACGATTAGTTATTAGATGACATTAATCGATGAGCTAAAGTTAAAAGGGCGTATCGAGTATTTATAAGTTTTACTGGATACGCCTTTTTTGCAGTAAATCATCGATACATATATCCATAAACATATACATATATGTATACATATATATATACATATATATACGTATATATACATGTATATACATATATATACGTATATATGCATATATATACATATATCTATATATGTCTACATATATATACATATATATACATACATATACATATATACATATATATACATACATATACATACATATACATACATATACATACATATATATATATATATATGTCGCTGTAATAATAGAGAGAGAAGAAATTTTAATTATTAATAGAAACAAACAACGAGCTACGACAACTCGACAACGACGTTTTCCCCTCTCTCTGTTTATAATCTCTCGTTATTACACATCTGTGACAAGACACTTGCGACTGCAGATGATTCAAATGCAGTTTGTTCAGCAGGTCATTGAAACAATCGAAACGAGAGCTAAAATTATAAATAATTATTCAACAATAATTTATCCAAGAAGATAAATTATTTTTTTATTTTTGGCAATCTTTTTTATTGTCAATTTTTATTTTCAGAGTTTTTTTTTTTTATATAAAATTTCGTTTTGCGATAAAAAAAAAAGGCCCCGCGTGGATAAGCAAGTGATGCATGAAATTCATAATCGCTGACGAAATTTTGCATGTTACGAATTCACGAAAATAATTCACGAAATATGCGACTTAAAATTTTTTTTTTGTTTTTTTTTTTTTGGTAAAATTGTGGAATTATTTGATTCTTTTTTTTTTGTTGCTATAAAATAGCTGCATAAACGATAAGAATTATCATTAAAGATTTTATTGCCACTGCAATTTTCCCAAGTATATTTTTTTCTTTTCTCAAAAAATAAAAAAAATTGAATTGCGAAAATTTATTTACGTATTAAATTTATAGTATATATATAATATTAAATAATATATAGTATTATAATATATAGTATTATATATGTATAGTATTATATAATATATAGTATTATATAATATATAGTATTAAAAGTAAATTTACGTATTGAAGGAATTCTCAGACAAAATACTCACCTGATTTTCTCCTGCCCCAGGGCAAAATTTGTATGCAC
This sequence comes from Dyspetes luteomarginatus, assembly GCA_963669185.1. Taxonomy (NCBI): domain Eukaryota; kingdom Metazoa; phylum Arthropoda; class Insecta; order Hymenoptera; family Ichneumonidae; genus Dyspetes; species Dyspetes luteomarginatus. Next base: position 31,880,349 of record OY769903.1, read on the forward strand.
GATTGTAGCTCAGCAGCCCAGCACGCGAATTGCATTCAATCAGGTGCGAAGTGGAGAAATCCAGAAACGATCAGACCCCCATGAGTTTTCTGAAAATAAAAAGAAATGAAAAAAAATTATTTAAATAATTCGTATAATAATAAATTTGTATAGAAAATTATTATTAAAAAAAAAAAGTCAGACGTAAAATAGAAAATTTTCCCGTGGAATTGAGAACTTGAACTCTACAAATTATTCATTTAAAATAAGACCAGAAAACTTTCACCTCTGTTATTCTCGCTCCTATAATTGACTTGAGACATAATTTTTCTTTCAAACTCTTTTTCTTACATTTCACTCAAAGTCAATTATTTAGTGATAAATTTGACGTGCTCAGGCTCATTAACAGACCATTGGAATGCAATGCAATTTTTATGTCACTGTGCAAGATAAATTCTGAGTCAAGATATAATTTTTTTCCAAGTTTTTATTGTTATATAATCAGCAATTTTGCTTTTACTCTCCTTATCGTGAAATTCAATAAATTTGCCAAATTTGTTTTCTCATAAAAGTTGCAAAAGTATAATATTAATGTATAAAAATAATACAATTAATATTAATCATAAAAATAATTCAATTAATTTTAATCATAAGACCATTGGAATGCAATGCAATTTTTATGTCACAGTGCAAGATAAATTCTGAGTCAAGATATAATTTTTTTCCAAGTTTTTATCGTTATATAGTCAGCAATTTTGCTTTTACTCTCCTTATCGTGAAATTCAATAAATTTGCCAAATTTGTTTTCTCCTAAAAGTTGCAGAAGTATAATATTAATTTATAAAAATAATACAATTAATATTAATCATAAAAATAATTCAATTAATTTTAATCATAAAAATAATTCAATTAATTTTAATCATAAGACCATTGGAATGCAATGCAATTTTTATGTCACTGTGCAAGATAAATTCTGAGTCAAGGTATAATTTTTTTCCAAGTTTTTATCGTTATATCATCAGCAATTTTGCTGTTTGTTTTCTCATAAAAGTTGCAGGAGCATAATATTAATTTATAAAAATAATACAATTAATATTACTCATAAGCGACGATTTTTTGGGATATCCCTATTAGGTTTATTATTCTCGAGGTCAGCATCTCCTATTCTCGTCTCTACAAATGGCGCGACGAGAAATCGTTTCTCTTCATTCATATGCCAGGTGTGTCAACTTTCCACATTCACGACGCAGTGGCAATTCTTCTCTGTCTCTGTTTACTTTTCACCGAGATTTATCGTTCGGTCATCGGCGTTCAATAACCTGAAACATAAATATATGCATTTAAATGAAAAATAGCAAACAGGAAAAAAAAAACTTGATTATATCCACTTATTGTTATTATACTGCGATCGAAAATCGATATATTTTTTATCACGATGAAATTTTATCGCGAATAGTTGCACAAACATTTATAATGATATATAATTATTGACTGGTAAACGAGTGTGCGCAATGAAATATTTGATAATTAAATAATTTTGTAAAATTTCTCGAGGCGCAGAACATTTGAATGTTTCATGTAGAACCTTTTTTTTTTTTTTTAATATTAATTTCCAAGGATTTTCTCAATTGTGCCTAGAAGAGCTAGTTATGCTAATAATTCCAGTAGAAAGCAATAATCGCGTTGCCTTGATATATATTTTATGTATCATGTACGAATTTAAAATTGAGAACATTTTTATACATCTATAATGTATTTTAAGGACACATTTTCTAAACAGTTGACAATTGACACACAAAATTAGGGCATTACAAATATTTCTTCTTATTGCCCTCTAGTGAAAAAAAAAAAAAAAAAACCAAAAAATTTCAAACATTCTTTTTTTTTTTAATTGCAGAAACTGAAATATCCCAAATCGGTTTTTTTCATCGTGACCAATGAATTTTGCGAAAGATTCTCGTATTATGGAATGCGAAGTAAGTATTTTATGAGCAGTATGAGATTTTTTTTTTCTTCATTTAATTGATTTGATAAATAATTTTTTAATTTTGTTTTTTTCGTTTTTTTTTTTTTCAGCGGTTTTGGCTTTGTACCTTAAGAACAAGCTCAGCTACACCGATGATACGGCAACGGTTATTTATCACATATTTACGATGTTTGTCTATTTCTTTCCACTTTTTGGTGCGATGCTTGCTGACTCGTTGCTTGGAAAGTTTCGTACAATTTTTTATCTCAGCATAGTTTATGCTGTTGGCCAATTACTATTGGCAGCAACAGCTGCACCCGTCCTTCAAATACCAATTAGGTAAGGATTATCGCAATCTGGAAAAAAAAAGAAAAAAAATTATGAAATTGCCATTTTGCAAGAATTCGTTCCACTTTGCCTACAGCAAAATATCTCCCTGTGATGCGGGGGCTGTCAACGACTCACTGCCATTGAGCAATAAAATTGACGATCACGACAGAACCGTAAAAAAAAATCCTCAATGCTCAAACTGTCTCGAGATAAAAATAATTTACAAAAATTATTGGCAATGTTACATAATCTCGAGAAAAATTCTCCATTCAATTTCCATAAAGTGGGATTTATCGATGATAAATATTCAGAGTGAAAGGAGAAACTTTGATCTGAATAATAATTTTCTCTTTAATTCAATGTGGAATTTGTTATTATTTAAGTCACCTTTTTGTTTTCTTTTTAATTTTCTTTTTTTCGCTTTGCAGAGAATTCTCCTTGCTGGGCTTGCTCCTGATAGCAATTGGAACAGGTGGAATAAAACCGTGTGTCGCAGCATTCGGTGGTGATCAATTCGTTCTGCCTGAGCAAGAACGATATTTGATTACATATTTTTCCGTATTTTATTTTTCAATTAATTCGGGCTCGCTCGTATCGTCCTTTCTCACCCCAGAATTACGCAACGGTGTTAAATGTTTTGGCGACAAGGAATGTTATTCACTAGCTTTTCTCGTACCTGCGATACTCATGGTCGTGTCAATTGGTAAATATTTTAATCCAAAGGAATAATTTTTTTTTAATTTTCTTAAATAAAATAAATTCTATTGAAATAACAAATTTATAAGTTTATACGTAAAATAATTTGTTTATAAATTGATATTTAACTTACTATTTTATTAATTTAAATTCGATTTTTTCTTTTGCCTAAATGTCAATTTTTTCTTTTGCCTAAATTTCAATTTTTTCTTTTGCCTAAATTTCTATTTTTTCTTTTGCCTAAATGTCAATTTTGTCTTCTGCCTAAATTTCTATTTTTTCTTTTGCCTAAATGTCAATTTTTTCTTTTGCCTAAATTTCTTTTTTGTTCTTTTGCCTAAATTTCTATTTTTTCTTTTGCCTAAATGTCAATTTTTTCTTTTGCCTAAATGTCAATTTTTTCTTTTGCCTAAATTTTAATTTTTTCTATTGCCTAAATGTAAATTTTTTCTTTTGCCTAAATTTCAATTTAAATGGGCTAAAAATAATGGTCCCTTAAATTTTTTCTTTAAAGTGATCTTTGTGCTGGGCAAGCCATTGTACAGGATAACAGCTCCTCAAGGAAATGTTGTGGTGAACGTTGTCAAATGCATTTCCGTGAGTCTCAATTCTCATTGGAGTTGATAAATTTGTAATATTTTCAAGAAAAAAAAAAAAAAGAAAAAAAAAATAGAGGCCCAAAGAAAAAATTAAATATCTTTCTACGATTTTAGCACGCAATTTACAACAAGTCGTCGAAAAAAATTGACAGAGATCATTGGCTCGATCATGCCGACGACAAGTACGAGAAAAAAATAATCGACGACATAAAAGCTGCGCTTCAAGTCCTGAAGCTTTTTATTCCATTGCCGATATTCTGGGCATTGTTCGATCAGCAGGGTTCACGATGGACTTTCCAAGCAACAAGAATGGATGGACAGATTGGCAGTTTTCTCCTGAAAGCAGATCAGATGCAAGTCGTTAATCCATTATTTATCGTTATTTTTATACCGATATTTGAGGTTTGCATTTATCCAGTAATGGCAAAAGTTAAATTTATCGATACACCATTGAAAAAACTTACGACCGGTGGTTTTTTGGCCGGAGTTGCTTTCATCGTCTCGGCAATTGTTGAGCTACAATTGCAGGTGAGCTTGTTCTTCGATATTTCAGCCATTTGAGATTTAAATATCTGAAAAATTTCATTCTATCATTCATTCATTATTCATCATTTTTTTTTCATCATTCTTCATTTTTTTTTCATTATTCTTCATTTTTTTCATCATTCTTCATTTTTTTTTCATTATTCTTCATTTTTTTTTCATTATTCTTCATTTTTTTCAGAAAACTTACCCGATACTTCCATCCGATGGTTTTGGCCAAGTGAGAATATTCAATCCCCAGAACTGCAGTATGATCGGAACGATCGGTGGTGACAATGTGAATATCAGACCTTACGAAATGTGGGCAAAAACAGATATCGAGGTAGCGGATATTAAAGATCTCGAATACACGATGAATTTTGGCAACTGTGAAGATTCGACGGGTAAAAATTACACCGGTAAGTTTGTGTGTGTTTTTTTTTCTATTAATTAAAAATGAATTATTATTCAGAAGAGCTTTTTTTTTCAAAATGAATTTAATATTTTATCGATTAATTATCAATATTGAATATTTTATTGCCGCAGGAAATCTTTCGGTTATTGAAAAAAATGCAACATCATTTATTTTTCTCTCAAATGGAAATGTGAGCAGTTTTCCTGACGCTGTTAACAAGAGCGACAGCGGAGATCCAATGATTCGCGTTATAATGTATAATAAAAATTTTGATACGACAATTGAAAGAAAATTAATACTGAGAGACAAATCAACAGAAATGGTATTTGATTTAAATACGAAAAGAGCGATATATAATTCGCAATTTGAGACACTTAATCCGTCCACGTACGTCATAGAATTGGACGGTCAAGTCGTTAATTCGATCGAGATGAAACTCGGTGGTGTTTACACGATTCTCGGTCAGTTGTCAGATGATAAAAAATATGGAAAACCGATAACGGTAACTTTACCAAATTCTATGCATATATTGTGGCTTATACCGCAATATATAATAATCACAATGGCGGAGGTTATGTTTTCCGTGACTGGTCTGGAATTTGCATTTACACAAGCGCCAACCAGTATGAAATCTCTTTTACAAGCTGGCTGGCTTTTAACTGTTGCATTTGGTAATTTGATTGTTGTTATTATTGCCGAAGCCAAATTTTTCGATCTACAGGTAAGAATAATATTATTACGCATTTTTTCTCCCAAGTTTCCCAAAAGACTTTTTTTTTATTATTTATTCTCATAGCGATTAGCAATAAAGATTTGATTTTTTTTTTTTTCTTTTACAGTCGAACGAGTTTTTCCTCTTTGCTGGTCTCATGTTCATCGACATGATCATTTTTGCTGTGATGGCCAAATTTTACAAATACGTCGAAGTCTCCGATACTGAATCGATCAATGACGATCTTGCACTGGAGGAAAATGCTGGTCGGGTCAATCCGGCATTTGGCGACCACGATGAGAAAAATTAGTCCCTTTTTTACGTGGGAAAAAATACAAAAGAAAAAAAAAACGAGAGCTCGACATTCTTGAAAGTTTTCTTCGTCCAAGAGAAATTAATTAACAATCATTAGAAAAATCGATTGGCGTAAGCCAAGTTAGAGATGAGAAGGCGATATTTGATTTTTCCAAAATCAAATCATATCAATTTATACAGAAACATTCGATGCTGCACGTGAAATCGATGCAGTGATACTTAAAAAAAAAAAAGAGAAGAAAAAAAAATAATCCATGAATTGTACATAAATCGTAGCTATTGTTTTTATAAGCTACCAGATCGTTTACATATTTTTTGCTAATACATTTACCAAAATGGACGATCTTGCTGAGAGCAATTCGTCTGTTTTCTGTTATTCGTTTATTTTTTTTATTATTATTATCTTTCTACGAATTTTATTACATGCAACCTTTTGTTTTTTTTTTTTTTTATTATCTGGAATAGTATATCAGACATCAATTTCTACTCGATATCACATTTATTATTCAATCGCAACATATTTTATTTATTTTTGTTTTGTTTCCTTTTTTTCTTTTCATTTCTTACGATCAAATTCACGAGAGAAAGTATATATATATATATATATTTATTTTTTTATATTTCAACTTTGGATAAAATCTTCATTTTGTCTATAAAGCGTCGATGCCTATATGCAACATCAGACTAAACAATCTTGTTTCGAATCAGCCAAAGTTCGTAGAGTGAGTAAAATTTTTCTGTTTCTTTTTTGTTTTTTTTTTTTTTTTTCATTATTCGCGTCTCTTTCTAGCAAATTGCCTAGAGATATTATGTATATAGATATATCAACATTTACTGTCTCTCCCATTTTCTATTATATAAGTGCGAATATCATTTCGTTGAGAAGAAGAAGAAGAAGAAGAAGAAGAAGAAGTTATAGAAGAAGAAGAAGAGCGATGTTAGTTTTTTGTAATTGCCATCAAAAAACTTATCGACGACCAAACTTTGATTTATCGGCTGGCTTCCTCTGAAACACATAGAAACAAAAAAAAGAATCGTCAAATATTTGAAAGTTTATTTACATCCGTGAAGCGAAGAATGAAAGAAGAAAAAATGGAAAAATTTCGATATAAATAAAAAAAGGGTAAAATCACAAATGATTTTAAAGCACGTGTCGTGCTTTAAATTTTTTATATATGATTTATATAGACGATTTATATAAAATCCAACGTCTCATGCGATCGAAACTCAGAATTTTAACGAATTTCTTGAAAGAATTTTTCATTCTTCGTTCTCTCAGATCCATGATTATTACCGTTTGGGCGGTGAGAATTTTGTCGTAAACACGACGCGCAGTTGTGTAAGCGCTGGATGCAACGTGAACAGCACCAGTTACGAGAGTCTCGGGTAAAATGTGCATTGGATCAACAGCATTGAACACCAAATCGTCCATGATTCTCGTACTTTGCGTAGTTGACCAATTAAATTTTTTAGCACGTTCGCCCTGACGTGAATTTCCATTTTTTCTCGTAGATCCATGGCTGGTATTGTGAAAAGTTTTTCTATTTGTTTTTGGCTTCTCGTTAAAAAAATCTTCATGATTTTTGTTGCTGTTAGTTGATGATTTTTTGGGCGATGATTGTCTCGTATCGCCGAGTCCTTTGCTCGCATTGTGATCGACAAAAACGTGAGAATTTGGTAAATTTTCATTATTTCCGCTCGTCGATGGATATTCCGAATAATCAATTTTAGTCTGTGACGAGGCTGTGTGAGAATGAAAGCTCTGCGTTGATTCGTGAAATATATTTGAGCTTTCCTCGGGTGTTTCGGTATCCTCAGGAATTTTTGTTTCCTCGTCACCAGCTTCGTTTTCACCAGAATCGATAACGACGTTAATTTTCTCGTTTGGCGAATCAGCTCGTAAATTTTTAATCGCGTTTTCTCTCGTCAAGCCTGGCAAAGTTTCAGCAACAAACGAGTAAGCGCCATCTGTGCGTTTTTCCAAAATTACATCAGTAAATTTTTCATCAGCCTCGATGATATTACGCTGATAAATTTTTCCCTGTGCATCGATCGCGAGAGGACAAACTTCAATTTTATTCTGATTTCCTCGTTTGTCAACATTCGTCTCGTAATTAATATTATAATTATTCGTTTCGTTTTTAGCCGGTGAAAAATGATCCTCGTCCATGTGAATCGAGAGAGGTGGCGATGGGGGCTCGGATAATAATTCAAAACTCGACGAGTCACGAGTATTATCAAAATCCTCATTAGCTGGCTCGCAATCATTTTTTATATCAAATTCCGTTGTAATGAAATGTTCATTTTGATCATCGGAAAAATTCATCGAACGCTGCAATATCATTTCAAAACTGTTGCTTATTCTTTCAATATCAGAATTGTGACTGACATCGGAAATAATACTGATATTGTCGCTGTCTGAGAGAGCGCAATATTCGGGAACACGATCGTTAGGCCTCTCGAGCATATCATTTCCAGTCACCGAACATCCCATACGAATTTTATCATCGGTTAATTTTTTCTCGATGTTTTGTCCGCTGCACGAAGTAGCTAGACGAAGCTTTAAAATTGGAGCTTCGAGCAAATCTGTCGAATCGATCGGTGTAAACGAAGTTTGTTTTATTCCTGACGCGATCATTCGACGATAAGGCGTATCGAATTCTTCATCCTGATTTTCTGACTCTCGGCTTATTTTTGAGCCAGACATTTCTTCGAAATTTTTCGAATTTCCAGATGACGATTTTGCCAATGTCGTTTGATCGTCGTTTTCTGATTTTTTCGTCCCAGTCTTTTCGCCTCGACGACGATTCAAAGATGGAGAATTGCAATAGAGCTGAGTCTCGCAGTTACTTGAAACTTGTGAATTTTTACTCTTTTGTTGTTTTTTTCCTTGTTTTTCAACGTTACGATTACGACGACGCGAATTATTCTCGCAACGATGAGCCTCGGAACGTGATGACGAAACGTTTGAATTTCGCTTTTCGCCCGTGACGTCTTTTGCGTTTATTTTTTCAACGTGAGATCTTAGCGAGTAACGCTCTGATGGCTCATCGTCAAAATCACTATCGACGAAAAATTCGGAATCTGATGCGTGTGGATGCGAAGTTGCCGAATCGTATTGACTCTCTCGCTTTTTTTTCAATCCTTCCATCACAGTTTTTGTCACTCTCTGCGAGACTTCGGTCACAATATCCTCTTTCATCTGTAAAAATGGGGAAAAAAAAGTAAAATTATCGCATATTTATGAAACCTCGAAAACGAAAAAAAAAGTAAAATTATGAAAATCGTTTTTTTTTTAATTTAAATCATATTTCAAATTTTTCTCACCGTTTTCATATAATTCGTGAACCATTTTGGTGGCGAATCATCGTTCGGGCATTCCGGCTGTTTCGCATTATAATTTCTCTCTGATCTTGATGGAATTCTTCGAAATTCTTCCGCGGTATCGTCTAATTTCATGGGAGGCATCGCGGCGCAGCTTTCTTCTGAGATAAAATCAATTTTTCGTGTAATTTTGTTTTTTTCCTTCGTTGACGCGGTTTTTAATCCTCTGACGACAATCAGATGAACATTTCGTCTCTTTGTTGCTCGATTTGTCGCAAATCTCAGAGCCTCGTCAAATTCACACTGAGACTCGATGGGAATTTCGTCACCGTCGCTGTCGATGTAATTTACACGATCGTCGATTGAATTTCCATAACGTGCCAGCTAGAAAATAACAAATTTTTATTATTAATCCCTGAAATATTTTCATTGATGGAATCTTTAGCAGAATCGCTAAAAATATCGCTGATTCACGCTCATTATCTCGGCTGTTTATATTCTCCGATGGTAGGCGCGTGGCGATATTTATATATTTTTATTTTTTTTATTTTTACTTTATTTAATTAATTTATTTTTACAAAGATTACAAAGATTTATACATGCAAATGATTTTCCGCGAGTCCTCATACAGCCACTATATATATATATATATATATATATCAGGACTCTCGCGGAAAATCATTTGCATGGATAAATTTTTGTAATTGTTGGATTATAAATTGATTGAAGAATCGTCATGTCTCATCCATTCGACATTATGAAACTATTGAATAATAATTAATAATAATAATAATAACTGAAACAAAATAAAATTATTACTATTATTACGAGCGATTTTTTTTCATCAGATTGCATTACTCTACGAATTGAATTGCGATAAACTTTTAAAAATGCAAATAAGCAATATATAGATATATGGATGTGTATACACAAAATATATATTCCTGCAATATATATGTATAGATAGCAATATATAGATATATGGATGTGTATAGACAAAATATATATTCCTGCAATGTATATGTATAGATAGCAAATATATAGATATATGGATGTGTATAGACAAAATATATATTCCTGCAATATATATGTATAGATAGCAATATATAGATATATGGATGTGTATACACAAAATATATATTCCTGCAATATATATGTATAGATAGCAAATATATAGATATATGGATGCGTATACACAAAATTCCTGCAATATATATGTATTGATAGCAAATATATAGATATATGGATGTGTATAGACAAAATAATGCACATGTATCTATACTGTATTTGTAACTGTATTGCAGAGATCAAATATATATATAGATGTGCTTCGTTCAGGGTCAAACAGGGGGCACTTTTTTCCAATTCACAGCCAAAGCGTATTCTATATATATATATATATATATATATATATATATATATATATACGTATTGCTGCGTATATCATATGATCGAGACACGAAATAATGAAAAATTCACAACATTTGGACTCACCAAAGCATATTTGAAGGAATTCCAATCGCGTTCATCTCTTGGATAAATGCAAAAGATCGATACGTCGTCTTCGTCGGAAGAACTGTCGTTATTCTCACGGCTACGAAAATCTCCAGAATTTTTCCATATCACCTCGAACGTCAGAAGTCCGGCTGCTGCTGGCTCTTTACCAAAACTATCGTGTGTCACGAAATTCGCGTCTTGTCCCGACATTACGCGGCGCGACTTATATGTATATATCGGGTCTATTAATAAATAACGCGGAACAAAGTCACGGACGGGGATTTTTAAGCGATTTTATGTTGTTTTTTTTTTTCCCTCCGTAGATTTCCTTTTTGTCAAATTACCGAACGCAGATGGACAAAGAATTCATATTTTTGACGGGAAAAAAACAGAGAGAGGCCGCGATTTGACACAAACGAAGCTCTTTCACAGCGTCGATGCTCACTGAAACTGCGCAGAAACCTCAAAGTGCAGCATTTGACACTCGAGAATAAATATACATATATATAACACGTAAACACACAGGAAGAGAAACGTCGAAGAGGCCCGTGTGTATTTTTTTTACTTTTTTTTAATGCGCGATAGCAACAGCAGCTGATCGGTCAGCTGACAGACCTCTTTGGGGAATTTAAATAACACAAGCTAATGCATACCCATCCGTTACATTACCCCCTCGATTTGATCTTGGAATTTACATCAGACGGGGATAAGAACTTTGATGACTACTGAGAGGAATTTAGAGCACAATTAACATCGAAAAATCAACATGTTTAATTGAGAAAAAAGGAGAGAATACTAAAGAACCATTTTTGAATACACGATTGGATGCAATTTAGTCTCTGTCTGATGGATAACATATATAGTGCTATTTCATCAAACTAATTTTCTATGCCTGGGATTTTATTTATTTATTTACTTGCGACAAATATTAGAAAAGGTAACAAAAAGAGTAAAATTATAATAAAGACTGCGCAGGCGCGCGCGCGCCCCACGCCGGTGCGGCTAGATCGTGAACTAATGAGCGGGAAATACGAAAAGCGCGTAAACTTGACCAAGAAAAATTGTAAATTTGTCGTTGTAAAATGTCTAATTTCTGTCAAATTTATCAGTAATATCAAAACGCATTTTGCATGGTTAGAGAGGAAATGAAATAGGAATAAAGAGGAATGTCAAAATTTTTGTGCATTCCACGTGGTCGTAGCGAAGCCATAAGCAACGAAGAGCTCAGATCTCGTATACGAAAAATTCACGCGATTTGCTTTGGAAATTTTTCAAAAGAGCCAAAACTCCGTGTTCATCAGACAAAAGTACTTCGCGCTTTGGTACAAATATTGCGAGATGGTACGCGTAGTCAATTACAGCTGATAGGATCACGTGACCTTGTATCATGTACAGTGAAAATTCTCTCGTATTTCAAGGATTCAGTGATGACTAGTGAGAAAAATTGCGACTGGAAAGGTCGAAGAGATCACAGAATAGCTCAATTATGTTACCACGATATTTTGCGATTGTTTATACCCGAAAAATCACGTGATATCGTAATTAGTCTCGTCGAAGTTGTTCACAAAGAGCGTCTCTGGCATTGGGAAGATTTATGCTCGGAGCTAGGTCGTGGTTTATTGGACCATGGAATTGGCGGTGGTCCCATAGTTTACGCGCTATTGGATCGCGTAGAGACAGAAACAACCGGAATTCACGATGCTCGTGCAATCGTACGAATTCTCTACGAGCTGTTAGAATTTTATTCATGGCCAAAAAGTGATGAAACGATATTATCGATTGAGAGACTTTTGAAGATTTATTACCGAAGTTTGAATAATAGCAAAATGGACGCGATTGCACCGTTTGCACCTCTCAGAAAAGGTCTCGAAGTTTGCATTCGTCACACGATAAAAAATCTCGCCAATGAGCATCTTCTCGTCATGATTTATCACATGTGTGCCTGGTCAATTGTTGAAAAGACGAGCGATCCCTCGATCCTTGATTTTGGCAGTACCCTCGAATATGCTGCTTATACTCACGAGACACTTTTCTACGAGGACACACTGACTGAAAAAATATTTCCCCTTTTAATGCGAATGATATCCTCGTCGAATCGTCTCGTCAGTCTACTTGGCAATCGGGTAATTCATCATCTCCTTGATCGTCATGACAACAAAACCCAATTCGACACACCAAAAATTTTTTTCGAGGCTATGAGCTTCGATATTCGGGCAAATCATTGCGAGAAGAGGGATAAATATTTTTTGCAAAGAAATCGTGAAATTTTTCACGATAGCATAGTCAATGGAATGATGAAACATTGCACGACGAGATTAAATCTCGAGTCTGTTTATTGCACAATTTGTCTAATTGCCATTGAAATTCCATGTGGCTTCACTGCAGCTGCTCTTGTCTGTCTCGTTATGAATCTTCAAGATTTGACCTTGGAAAAAACTGAAATGCTGCGCGAAGTTTCTTCTCATGTTCACGCAACTGTCATGGCCGTTATGAGCCTCTTGTGTTGGATACACGAAGCTCAAGTTTTTTACAATTACGTGAACAAAATTATGATCGAGAGAGCTCAGTGGGCGCCTCATTTAAATCCACCTGTGAAATCTCATTACAGCTTCCCAATTCATCATGTACTTTGGGACAAGCCTGAATTATTTTTTGTCGATTGGGAGGCTCGTTATGGCCTTTGGAAATGTTTTCGCCACCGAAACGATAAACGCACGAGTACCGAAGAGGGCACGAAAAAAATTAGATTGAGCGAACTGAAAGGAATCTGAAAAAATATTGATTATTATTTTTTTTTTCATCATCTTTTGACTGAATGATTTAATTTTCTTCGAGGCTATGAGCTTCGATATTCGGGCAAATCATTGCGAGAAGAGGGATAAATATTTTTTGAAAATTATTATTTTTTTTAAATTATGATCGAGAGAGCTCAGTGGGCGCCTCATGTAAATCCACCTGTGAAATCTCATTACAGCTTCCCAATTCATCATGTACTTTGGGACAAGCCTGAATTATTTTTTGTCGATTGAGAGGCTCGTTATGGCCTTTGGAAATGTTTTCGCCACCGAAACGATAAACGTACGAGTACCGAAGAGGGCACGAAAAAAATTAGATTGAGCGAACTGAAAGGAATCTGAGAAAATATTGATTATTATTTTTTTTTCCATCATCTTCGGACAGAATGATTTAATTTTCGATCTCAGATGTGTACATCTTATATATTTATATATCTTGTATATTAATTTGAACAATGATCAATTTCTTTCTTTACTTTATGCTCATTCGTAAAAGTGAAAAAATGTAAAAAAAGAAAACAAAAAAAAAATGTTCAAACTTTTTCTATTGCTTTGCTTTGCCTGGACATTGTTCTTTGTCGATTGGCAAGCTCTTATGGCCTCTGAAAATATTTTTTCGACTACGAGAGGATCAACAATGGAGCACAAAAAAGAGCTCGAAGAGTGCGATAATTTTTTTTTTAATTTATGAACTTGTAATTAAACATGCATGAATTTTGCTTCTTGAATTTCTACATCTTATATATATATGCATATTTTATATTTTGATTTATGCAACGATCGATTCATTTTTTTGCCTTCAAAATTTTTAACTCTACTTTTGGCTTTTTTTTTAGGTTGAAAGAATAAGAAGTTTTGCAAGAATTTAGGAATTTTAACGTCTTTGTGATTATTTACATTGTTTTATTGCAATTGAAGTTAATTTAATATCGACAAAACTTCATTAATTGTAAGTTTTATATATAACAAAAAAAGAAATTAAAACAAAAAGAAAATAAAAAAAAAGAAATTTAAAAAAAGAAAAAAAATGCATAAATATACTGTACAATGGACAAAGGAATGAAACTTAGAACCAAAGATCTCCACCGACGTCCTCGTCCGGTTGGGACGTCTGTTGAGATTCCTGATTCGTTTGTTCCGTATTAGGGAGATTTTCCGGTTCCTCGTCGCTTTCCGAAACGGCCAAATCGTCTTGGATTTTGTTCATATCCTTTTCCTCTCTGGTCGGCAAACCCGCAAGAAGAAAATCCGATGGATCATAATTAGGATCAACGTCCATACTTTCATCTGCAAGGATAAATTATTTGTGTACATTATTATTATTATTATTCCACGAACGTACAATTGTTTTGATTCTTTTATCGTTTTTTTTTTAATGCTCTACCTTGTTGAAGCAATTGTTGTTCCCCGACATAAAATCCAACATTTCCAAGTTGAACCATCGCCTCGGCTGCCTGTTGGCTGTCATCGTCAGCAGGAACTTCGCCAGAGTCACGAATTTCTCCTAATTCCAAATTGTCCAATTCATGATGCTCGTCACCACCGAATGGAACTTCGTCGAATTCGTCCTCGCTCGAAAATTGTAGATCTGAATAATGATAAATTTATCGTCAAAGTTCTCGAGAATATTTTTATGAGCGTAAATAAATTTTGAAAAAAAAAAAAAAAAAAAACCAACAACAATAATAATAATAATTTCACCTTCTTCGAGAACGTCTTTCTTCTTCGAGTGTGGAGCTCGGCCGCTCATCTCGCCCTCCACGTCACCCTCAACGTCCACAAAGTCAAAGTCGTCCATGCTGTTTTTTCCAAATGGATTATCGGGCGAACTTGTTTGGCTCTAAAAAACAAAATCATCAATGTGGAGTATAAAAAAGAGCGTTAGAAAAAAAAAAGAAAAGAAAAAATGGTTTTTATTACCCCTCGAAATTCGGGCTCGGTGATTGTGTAATTTTCCTCATCCGGTCCAAGCCACGAAGTGTCCATGTCGGCTTGTTCCATAGCTCGTTGCTGCACCAAAGCAATATTATTCTCGAGTTGCGTCAAATGTTCATCATACTGAAAGATAAAAAAAAAAAAACAAAAGTGTAAGTATTTTCCGGGTTGCACTAAAAAATAAAAAATAAAAATAAAATTAATTACCTCGTCAAGTGTATGACGGCAAATTTTAACCAATTGCTCAGCCTTATTCGTAAATGGCGAATCTTTGCCATTGTAAATGGTACAATTTTGAAGAATTTGTTCGATATCACGTAGAAAATCGTGTCTGCTGTGATACTTGTGAGCTGTGACTTTTTTCGATATTGTATCGAGATCCATCGGTCTTTTGATAACATTATAATAATCCTTGACCAATTTTTTACTGACCGGCTTCAAGAACGGCCATGCCTCAGCGAGTGACTTTAATTTGCTATTAACGACATTATCGAGAATAAACGTGAGCGCAACTTGATCATTATCGTCGAGAAGTGGATTTATTGCTTTTTCAAGTCTCATCAGACGTTCCTCCCGTTCGCCAAGTCTCTCGACGCAAGTCTCGAGCATTCTTTTAGCAGCGACAGTCAGGGAGCTTTTCGCCCCATTGTAAAGATTTGAATTTTCAACAATTTGATTAACATCAGCGAGAAATTCTTCTCTGCTCTGATATTTTTTTTGTCGTAAATTTTCACGTATCGTTTGTAGATCGATGGGTCGTTGAATAATTCTATAATAATCTGGTACGGCCTGCGGGTTAAAACAATGAAAAAAAAATTATAATCAACAAAAATTTAAAGTCATAAAAATAATTTCAATTGTAATAATTTAATTAAAATATAAAAAAAAAAAAAAATCTCGAAAAAATATTGACCTTTGCATTAACCGGAAATAAAAATGGCTGTACATCCGGTAAATCGCGCATTTCGTTCAATATTGTCTCGAGCATCGTCGACATTACGACAACAGGATCCGTTCTTCGTCTATTTGCTGGCCTCTGCTGTCTTTTTAAATAATCGCAATGATCATCGCCGGTTGCTCTTCTGCGTTTTTTCGAGCTAGCCGTTTCTTTTGGCACTTTTAACAGCAATGTCCGCTTTTTCATTTCCTCGGCGTGCTGTGAAACTCGTTCGCTATCGATGAGCTTGAAAAAAAAAAAATGAAAAAATTGTAATAATTGAAAATTTGCAATCACAAAGTACGATCGAAAAAGATTTGTTTTTTTTTTGCTCATACCTTTATGAGCTTTGACGATAGTTTGACTTTGGTACCATCGACATTGACAAGATCCTGATCATCGGTCGTGAGTTCTTTCTCGACCTCTTCCTCCTGTTCCTCGTTCATTGGGACACTCGGTGGGGCAGTCGTCATGCTAGTTTGATACAATGGACAAGCTTTGTTCGTTCTCATATGGCCGACATTACCACAAGCGCCACATTTTAATTTTAAATCTGGCTTAAGTTTAGGTTTTTTACGTTTAGATGGGGAAATTTCAGTTTTTGTATTTTTGGGCATTATGGAGGATGATTGGAAATTACCAAATGGAAGGATACTGGTTGAGGATGTTGCTGTCGGGGTATTTGTGTTGCTGCGATCAAACATGCTCGGAGCTGAGGCAAAATTTCCACCCGATGGACCGCCATGATTTTTCTCACGTTCCTGATTGCGTTTAATTCTTCGCAATTGTTCCTGAATTCGTCTTTTCTCTCTCTTCATTTCTTCCTTTTGTACCTCGTCAAGGGTAGCAAATTGTTTGATGAACGTTTCGTCCTTGGAATTACGAATTTTTATATAAGTATCGATGACCGCCGGTTTTCTGACGAGTTCGACACGAGTGAATTCTTTGCCCTCGGGATTACGAAAAGTTCGATAAATTTTTAATACTCTGCCAGGCTGTGAATTAAAATTATTTATCGGACTGTCATCATCGTCATCTTTTTTCTTATCTTTGGCCTTTTTCTCATGTTCCTGAGCATCGCCCATGAGCATTTTTCTCAACTCGTGACGTTGTTGCTCCTCACGCTCGAGTGATAATTGCGTGCTCGTTTTTTTATTCGACAGCATATTCTCGATATTTTTTCCCATTTCCTCAATATCCGAGCTGTCCTCCTCGGAGCTTTCGCCCTCGTCGGTGCTCAAAACTTCATGTGACGAGAGTACACGATTTTGTAGATCAAATATTCTCTGACATTCCTCCTTGTAACGTTCCTGATGTTCGGCTATGGAAAATCTATTGCCGCGTGAAAATTTTGTCATTCCTTCCTCTCCGGCTTTGGCTTTTTCCGTTGAGAGAGTTCGAACGACATCGATCACTTCCCAGCGTGATAATTTTTTTATTTCTTCCTCGGGTACGCCAAATTTTCGCAATAATGCTTTTGCATTGTTCAACGAGAGTCGTCGAAGATCAGCGTCGGTTCCTGTAACCGTTCTTTTCGGCTGTGCCTCTTGTTCCTCCTTGCTTATCGTTGGTTTATTTGGCACGCGAACATACGAGAAACCTTCGCCGCAGCCAGTTGGATCGGCTGGACCGGCAAGTTGCAAAAGACATTTTCCCTTCATAGCTTGAATGTAAGCTCGTGTTGTGTTCCATGGTGCAACTTTTACCTCATCGTCCATTTTTAATTGCATTTCCTCGTCATCGTCGTCCTGGGGTGTGAATAAAAATTTTTCACCATAACCAGCATCTTTGAGACGTTGCTCGGCGGCTACCATACTGAAATATGCGCAGCATTGCTCGGGCGAGACCATAGCGCGAATTTCTTCCTCACTCGGCAATCTAAAGTCCGGCTTTATGACCCACCAGTTCGAATCCATTCCTGGGAATAGCCAAAAAAGAAAATAAATTTAAAAAATCAAGAAAAACGTTCAACCAATCGTATTCGAGAAATGAAAATAAATAAATTTACCTGTTCTTTTAAAATCAGCGCAAAGCTTCAAACGTTTTCTAATGCTGCTCTCGCTGTGCGATGGAAATGCCTTTTTTATATCGTCCATTTTTATTCTTCGCGGTGTATCGCGCGATTTCCAAAATAAACGATATATAAAAACTTGGAGAAAATCGCGTACAAAATTATTTGCTCTTTTTGAATTTGGACCGGGAACTTCGTACAGTGGACATTCCTGGCCAGCTACGAATAGAGCGTCGACCTCGCGAATAAAATATTGTTGCCTTCGGGAGGCAGAAAAAAAATTACAATTAAAAAAAAATAATAACAAAATTTTATGATGGTGAGATAAAAAAATCATTACCTCGTTCTTATTACGAGAAAATCAGTTTCGGGCATTTTTTGAGCGTATATAGGAGCTCTGTACATATTATTCTCGACAGCCTGAATGCTCTGTCCGGGTGTAAGAATTCCGAGGAATGGGCTCGTATGAGCGTAAGCCGTTTCGCCATATTTATATTTTTGAGGGCCTTGATCTTTGCCCGCTTTTCTCTTGTAATAATTTTTAACTTTCGAGCACATTCCGACTTGATTCATAAGTGGCGGATGTTCCTCGGAAAATTCAACGAGGACGATTTCGCCATCGCGTCCGGTGAGATCCTCGGCAGTTCGCATGAAGAAAACGTCACCGCCACCCGATGCAATTCTCTCTTGCTCGCGTTGCTGGGGAATTTTTTTTTTTATTATTTTTTTCGAATCTGTAAATTGTAATAAAAAGAAAGAAAGATTTTTCGTACCTTTGCCTTCTTCTTTATGTGCTTCAAAAGAGGCAAAACGCCATGTGGACTGGGATTAGCGAGTGGTCCATGACTGAAACGTCTCAATGGTGGCCTGTGGAAATTTCTCAGTCTCATTGGCCCCATGTGCGTCTGTACGAAAGGAACACGCAATTCAACGACTGGCGTGCTGTGTTGTATGAGATTTCCTCCACCGACTTTTAATCGTAGAGTCGTCTCGGATGATCGGGGCATGTAATATCTGGAGAAAAAAAAAACAAATTTTGATTTTACGAATAAACGCTATAAAATATTCACTATGTATTAGTGATTTGCTATTATTATTATTTATTACATCAAATTATCACGAATATATTATTAAAATCTTCGAGCTTTAATGTTCAAATTTATTCTGATAATCGTATGGCAATTAAAAATAAAATTAAATTAAGACTTACGTGTCGTTGGAAATGTTGAATGGATCTCTATCGGGTGATTTTGGCGGTGGAGGCGGGGTATCTTCCTCAAGGACATTTATAACTCCGGCTTTGCCAAGAAGAAGTTTGCTCTTTTTCACATGAGGATGAGGAATCTTGACTTTTGGCTGAGGCCCATTTTCCTTGTGAAGAAGGGCCGGATCTATATCGTCTGGTATACCGAGAACAATATTCTCGTCATTTGGATCGAGAGTGAGAATCTTCGGTTTTGGAATTTTCTTCATATTTTCGGCATCCCAGATAACTTCTTCCTCCCAAACACCATAAACGAGTTCCTCGTTCTCAACGGGAAATATCGAGTACCACGTATCGTCGTAATTATCCTCACGTTGTTGTTGCTGATTTCCTCGTCCCCTGGAAAAACAAAATAATAATAAAAAAAATATATAAAAAAATGATAAATTATCGACTTTTAATTAATTTTCATACATTTTATTTTTCTGCGATTGCATGTGCAGTGGAGTTGAAATTTGAGAGGTCGCTAATCTGACATTTGGTGCAACAGCAACGGGAGCTCCTTTTCCCGGTTGACTGAATGCTTGAGCTGTTCTATTGCCGCTCGAGGGAACCCATCCAGCTGCGTTATTTTTGCTGTTTAATTTTTGCATCACCTTAAAGTTTTACAAATTAGCCAAATTAATTACAAACGAAGATTGCTTTTTTTTTTTTTTTTCATCCAAAAGATTTTACCTTGTGTTTTATTTCGTCGCCATTCCAAACGACGTCGTCCTCCCAGTGTAATTGAGAAACCATGAGAAAAGCATCGTCGGCAAATTCTTCAGGATTGCTCAGTTTAATTTCTTTAATTTCCTTTTCTTCGCTCAGCTGCAATAATGAAATATTAATTGTATTATATTGGAAAAAAATCGAATGTAAAAATTGATCCTGTTACCTTTTCACCGAGTTTGAAGCCATAATTGAATCCATCGCCAGTTTCCGGAACTTCGAGCATGTCGTACCAAATTTGAGCAGGCCCGAAACGCCAATCGGCAACTTTTGGTCCCATGTCGCCATTTTCACCAGTCTCACCGCTTTTGCCAGCCTGTTCTTTGTCCTCCATTGGCATGAGGAGTTTTGCCTCGTCGTCCGAGATGCATTCCTCGGGTTTTGGTTCTGGCGCATACTGCATCGCCCAGCCCTGAAGAAAAAAAAAAACCCCATACATACAATAGAAGAATTCAGGAAAAAATATCAAAAAAACTAACATTCAACTGATATGATTAAATTATCAAAATTAAATTGATTTTTGTTAAATTTAACGAAAACCAAAACAGCTAGTTGCGTACTTTAAATTTGGGTTTTCTATCATCCTGATCTGATCCAGAGTCCGAATTTCTTGTGTCGTGAGAAAAAAAAACTCAATACATACAATAGAAGAATTCAGGAAAAAATATCAAAAAAATTAACATTCAACTGATATGATTAAATTATCAAAATTAAATTGATTTTTGTTAAATTTAAGGAAAACCAAAACAGCTTATTGCGTACTTTAAATTTGGGTTTTCTATCATCCTGATCCGATCCAGAGTCCGAATCTCTTGTGTCGTGATGGCGTTTCTTTTTACGACGACGCTTCACGCCCCTCCATATTTCCGGCAAACTGCTGGGCTTGCCAGGACCAAAGAGACGCGAGAATCTGAGAACTTTGTTCGCTCGAAAATCGGGAAATAATTCTGTAACGTTGATATTGGCGTATTTTGATGGTAGCATAGAGGCAAGAGGAGTCTCTAATTTTCGTTGACGAGCCGCTTCGGCCTCTTCAGGAGTAATTGGTTCTTTCTCCTCGGGAATAGGAGGTGGTGGCATGAGCTGAGTGTCTAATTTATTGACGAATTCTTCATCATCAGCGTCATAGCCAGTACTTTCTTTTTCACCCTTTCTCGATGTGTCCTCTGTTGCTGAAATATCAAATTCAGTGCAATGATTTTATTTTTTTTGTTTTTTCTTTTTTTTTTTACAAATGTTTACACTATAAATAATAAATTGTCTGTCTTTGTGTGTGCGTGTGCATGACAATTACAGGAATAAACTTGGGAGTAAAGCAATGTATGGAAATTTAAAATTTATTCGATTTTGCATGGCATTAAATTTGCAAAAAAAAAAAAAAAATATTATTTGCATTAAAAAATGATTGGAAAAAAAATTACATGGAATTTACATGGTTTTTCAGGGTGCGACCTTTTGCAATAAAAAAATTATCTTCGAACAAATTCAATTTATCTATTTATTCAATCAATGGAGGATTTTGCAAGACAATGAATTTTCAAAAATAAAACAGCTATTGAACGAGAAAAATTATAATGAATTTTTATACAGCAGCGTTAAATTTGCCGAGTTTTGCAAATCATCAAAATTGCACAAATTATATATTATAATTGTGAGCAAAGAAAAAAATTATTTCGGAAAAATGATAATGAAGTCTTTAAATATTTATAATTTATTAAACATTTATTAATTTCTAGAATGTAAAGAATTTTCAAAAAAAAAAAAATATTACCGGTATTCTCATTGACATCCTCAGCCAGCTCATTAATATCCGAGAAATCCAGGGCAGTTGGTGATTTTGTTTGATAATCAATCTCATCTTTGTCACTCGAGGGTGAATTTTCTCCCTCATTTTTCTCGTTATGATTTTCGCCGTTTTCTTTTTTCTCCTCACTCTCGGCGATCATTTCCTGAAGAAGAGAACTAAGCCCGAGTCTGCTCATGCTGAGAGACGCCAAATGTTGTTTGGCATCGTCGTCCAGTATATCATCCTCGAGTTGACCATTCTCGTCGATATTACCGAAGAGAAAACTCGTCATATTTATACCACCCTCGAAATCTTTATCATTATCCTCGTCGGAGTCTGCCATAGTTGATTTTTTTCAATA
Source organism: Dyspetes luteomarginatus (assembly GCA_963669185.1). Classification (NCBI taxonomy): domain Eukaryota; kingdom Metazoa; phylum Arthropoda; class Insecta; order Hymenoptera; family Ichneumonidae; genus Dyspetes; species Dyspetes luteomarginatus. Next base: position 31,902,504 of record OY769903.1, read on the forward strand.
TAAATTGCTTTATACTATTTAAAAAAACGGCAATGTTATGACGAAACGACAGGACAACAAAGTTAGGTTAGGTAGGAATGTTGATTGTATCGTCGGCTTTATTTACGCCGACCAGCAGAATTCACATTGTATCACGGAAGAAAAAGATTCTCATTAACACACTGAAATATTCGTTATTTATTATTACTGTTTTATAATATTATTTTTTAAATTACACGATAATCGTTTAACAAACGAGAGAAATACACAGCTATGCAGTTCGCAGTATCCATTCAGTTCCGCCATGTTGAATTTCAAGCAACGTGAACTGGCGCAAGAATCGATAATCGATTCTTGCAGCGTGAAGTGAGCGGAAGAATCGATAATCGACTCTTCTCTCTGAAAGCTGATTTTCTCCCCGCCAGAGAGCGCTGATTGACCGGACGTTTTTTTTTTTTAAATTAACCCTGCTGTTTTGTGACAGTGCGAAGCGGTATCGTGTTGTGCATGATTTATATTTAAAAAAAAACTGTATAAATGGCAATAAAAAATGTACTCTCGCGTCGTGCCGTTAATACTTTGGAAGATAAAAAATTAGCTTGTAGCGTTTTAGTGACAAAAAGCATGATTCGCGTCAGCCTAAGCTCGAAACTGTCAAACACGTAATATAGATATATATATATATATATATATATATACATATACATGCATTTGCAGTGTGTATTTATATAGTACAAAGTATATATAACGTGGTTGCTCTGCTTCGGTGAGTACAATTTGCGGGGTGGGTGTGCGACGTGAGCTGCGTTAAATAAAAAGCCGGAAATATCGTCGCTCGATAAATAATAATTTTATTAGTAAATTAACGGTACAGTGTATAAAATTGTTGACTATAGTGGTTCGTCGATGTGTGAGGACGGAGAGTCTCGATCGGCGATGCGACGTCTCTCTTACCATCTTGGCATTCTCACGGGAAGCATCGAATAAGCGAGTGTGCATTACGCCATTTGTGTGTAGTGAACAAGCGGCGGTATCAAAATCGAGTTTTATATACATATATATATATTTTTTTTTTTTATTTTTTTTTTACTGCCGATATATCGCGGACGCGAAGATCTGTGAGAGAAAAAGCTGCTTGATAATGAAGAATAGTTGAGAAAGAAAACGAGACGTTCAACTCTGTCATCACGAGGTATATGGAGAAATATTATATTTCTTGTAAAACGCGAAATTTTGCCAAATTTTCATGATATTAAATTTTTTGTTTTTTTTTTCCTATTATTATCATTGTTAATATTTCGTTTGATGATCAGTGAAGACGACGATGTAACGAGTCAAGCGTTCTTTTTGCATGAGATTGTTTTTCTCATCTGGTTAGAGTGAAACTTGCGTGCACGGTATACGTGATATATATATATATATAGAGTGTACGATTTTACTATCAACATCGAGCATGCTGCGTTATAATTGCCGGGAATTCATGAGTCGATTTAAACATAATTTAACGGCTCTTTTTCCTTGAATTATTACTTTTAAGTGGTTTTCATTGAAAGTACATAAAAAAAATGGCGATTTCATTATAGATCATATAGACCATTGTAGGCTGCATTTGCGTCCCGAATATCATTGCCATAATAATAATAATAATTAATATTCATTATTATTCTTAAAAATGACTCCAAAGGGGAGCAATTTTTATTCAAATATGACCATTTGCATGAAATTATTGATAATTTGTTTAAAAAATATAACATTATCCTTGCATATAATAGAAAACTTATATCGAGTTATAAAAATCATAAAGACTTCATTTTTATTAGTAGTAAATATAAAAAAATGAAGTTTGAGTAGCATAGTGAAAAAAATAATAACAATCGAAGTATATTCGCATTACGAATTAAAAAATGATTAATATTGATTTTAACTATTGACGATGGTGGCAACAAATGAAATTTATATCCTATTTTTATCCCGGGATGCTGAGGACCCTTGGAAACTACTTTCCATTTTGTACTTTCACCATCAACATCAAACGAGTGTTTGTACTCTACATATATATATATATTGTAAGACTAACGTCTTAATATATATATATATACAGAGTATACATATATACATATACAGAGTGTATATATATATATATGTATATATAAATATATATATAATATGTATGTATATATGTGTATATATATATATAGAGTCTTACCATGCATTTATAACCTTCTCGAAATGTGACACAATCGGAGAAAACTTTTTGACGTAATAAAGTGAAAAATCGTGTTTCTTTCTTATTCCCTTTTTTTTTTTTTTTGTATAATATGTCGAGCACGCAACACGGAAAAATCACTTCTCGTTGACTATATAGACGAGAAAATAAATACCGCGTGTTACCTCTTGCTTTGATGTCAGTGAACTCAAAACAACTATTTTCCCCTTCCCGAACATAATTTGCTAGAGACAGAGATGAAAAATTTTATCATCTGTGTAAGCGTTTTTTTTTTCTCTTCATGACGAAATGGGCATAGACGAGAGAATCATTAATCATAATTATATTATAAAATTAAAAAAAAAAAAAAAGCTGCGGGCGAGTCAGTCGTATATAATTTACAAACTTACCATCGACTTGTCTACAGTTGAGGCTGTTCCGATGAGAAAAAAAAATAGACATTAAATTTGTTCGATTGATTAAATTTTTAATAATCTTTCTTTTTAATAATTTTTAATAATCAAAAATTTTCAATTCGTAGAGATTACGAGTTTTGTAAAGAAAAAAAAATTGCCATATATTTGTGGTTTTTGTATATGTTGTAGGAACGATTAATATTGCGCCATCTCGTGGTGGAATTGAGAATTACTTTCCATTATTCTTGGCACAAAATTCATGCATTTTTTAATATTTTAGATTTAATTAAATAATCTATAAATTATTTCACTAAAATTCTGTAAAAATTCTAGCAATTTTTCCTTGTAAATTAAAAAATTTACAAATTTAAATTGACCTGCATCCCTTTGACCTCACCTCGTTATAATTCTTTCGATTCTCATTGTCCTCATTCGCTCTTTAGTCGATATGTTATCGTTTCTTTCAATCGATTTATTATCCTGCCAGTTATTTTATCATATCGTAAATAATTATTTTGCATTATTTTTGACACAAAATTCGAGCATTTTCTAATATTTTAGATTTAATTAAATAATCTATAAATTATTTCACTAAAATTCTGTAAAAATTCTAGCAATTTTAAATAATTACTTTGCATTATTTTTGGTACAAAATTCTTGCATTTTCTAATATTTTAGATTTAATATAATCTATAAATATAATATAATCTATAAATCTATAAATAAATTAATCTAATATATCTATAAATTATTTCACTAAAATTCTGTAAAAATTCTGGCAATTTTAAATAATTACTTTGCATTATTTTTGGTACAAAATTCTTGCATTTTCTAATATTTTAGATTTAATTAAATAATCTATAAATTATTTCACTAAAATTCTGTAAAAATTCTAGCAATTTTAAATAATTACTTTGCATTATTTTTGGTACAAAATTCTTGCATTTTCTAATATTTTAGATTTAATTAAATAATCTATAAATTATTTCACTAAAATTCTGTAAAAATTCAAGCAATTTTAAATAATTACTTTGAATTATTTTTGGCACAAAATTCATGCATTTTCTAATATTTTAGATTTAATTAAATAATCTATAAATTATTTCACTAAAATTCTGTAAAAATTCTAGCAATTTTAAATATTTACTTTGCATTATTTTTGGCACAAAATTCATGCATTTTCTAATATTTTAGATTTAATTAAATAATCTATAAATTATTTCACTAAAATTCTGTAAAAATTCTGGCAATTTTAAATAATTACTTTGCATTATTTTTGGTACAAAATTCTTGCATTTTCTAATATTTTAGATTTAATTAAATAATCTATAAATTATTTCACTAAAATTCTGTAAAAATTCAAGCAATTTTAAATATTTACTTTGCATTATTTTTGGCACAAAATTCATGCATTTTCTAATATTTTAGATTTAATTAATTAATCTATAAATTATTTCACTAAAATTCTGTAAAAATTCAAGCAATTTTAAATAATTACTTTGCATTATTTTTGGTACAAAATTCTTGCATTTTCTAATATTTTAGATTTAATTAAATAATCTATAAATTATTTCACTAAAATTCAGTAAAAATTCTAGCAATTCAAAATAATTATTTTGCATTATTTTTGGTACAAAATTCTTGCATTTTCTAATATTTTAGATTTAATTAAATAATGTATAAATTATTTCACTAAAATTCTGTAAAAATTCTAGCAATTTTAAATAATTACTTTGCATTTTTTTTGGCACAAAATTCTTGCATTTTCTAATATTTTAGATTTAATTAAATAATCTATAAATTATTTCACTAAAATTCTGTAAAAATTCTGGCAATTTTAAATATTTACTTTGCATTATTTTTGGCACAAAATTCATGCATTTTCTAATATTTTAGATTTAATTAAATAATCTATAAATTATTTCACTAAAATTCTGTAAAAATTCTAGCAATTTTAAATAATTACTTTGAATTATTTTTGGCACAAAATTCATGCATTTTCTAATATTTTAGATTTAATTAAATAATCTATAAATTATTTCACTAAAATTCTGTAGAAATTCCAAAAAAAATTCCTTGTAAATTAAAAAATTTACAAATTTAAATTGACCTGCATCCCTTTGACCTCACCTCGTTATAATTCTATATTAAACGTAAGCCTGCCTCTCCTCTTGCCTTTATTTTATCCGACGTACGTATACACAACGGGGAATAAATGACGTGGAACTTCTCTGGCACACGCGACCCTCCCTCTAAGGGTATAAAAGCCCGGATCATCCTCATGAACATGTGCGTTTGCGTGTGTGTTAAAAACACACCAAGAGGGATTTTTATGATGAAATAAATATTTTGCTATCTCTCGTCACGTATATCATGTGAATTTGCAATTCTTTGAATCCAGTGAAATTGCGGATATATATAAATTTTATAGATTTTATATATTTTAGATTTTATATATATATAAATTTTATAGATTTTATATATATATATATATATTTTATAGATTTTATATATATATATAAATTTTATAGATTATTAAATTTTATATATATATATATATATAATTTGTAAAATTTTCCAGAGCTCACAAAGTGAAAATAAAAATGCTCGAATACATGTGCTAGGAATAATATAATTTTTTTTTCATTAAATTAGGCTGCCTCGGTTGAATTTACATTTTTAGTGGCTTTGCCAGCATTTTTTATATTTACAGATCGGGTCAGGGTGAAGGATCACGCGATATTGCAAAGAAAATTGAATATTGTATGCATATATATATATGCTAAGTTTCAGGACAATGAAATTTTCTCTCACAATCTAATTTTGTCTCGTGAAATTATTATTATTATTATTATTTATTTATATTAAAGCGGACACGTTCAACTTCCCAGGGAGAGTCACGCACCGAGCTCTCTTCCGCGCTATAAACCGCAAACTGCTTGTTCAGGGGTAGTTTACGCCCTCGTTATTAATTATTCACATCGTCAGCGTGTTCTCGAATAGCCTCTCGCGTGCAAAAAAAAAAAAAAAAAGCCTCATTCGTACGATGTCTGAAAAATAGGACAATATTTTATTTATTTATTTATATTTTATTTATCTATGAGTGAGGTCGATTACAGTTATTTTATTAGCGGATTAAAAAAAAAAGAAAGGAAAAAAAAAATATTAATTTGACTCTAACGAGGATTTAGTAACAATGCAAAGATTATTTAATCCATTAATAATTTTCTTAATATCCTCAATATGATTTTTTTTAAATGTATTTTTATTTCATCCCGACGATTCTCGCTAAATTTTTATTCAAAAAATGTTTTTTTTTCAAAAATTTTCTACCCATAAATCGATCGATAATCGATTAATTAATTAAATTTATTCGATTAATTGCAGAGATGAGCGGTTCTCGACTCGGCAGGGGCCGAGGAGGCCGCCTAGCCGTTTATGGAGCATGCAGTGTCGTTGTTGTCCTCCTCGTGTTCCTCTATCGAGCCGCCACGACGGAGATGTCCAGGTTGCGTGAGCTTCACGAGCAATGTGTCCATCAGCAGGAGGCACTCGCAGCGCAGCTTCAAGGTAATTTTCCCAATTAAATTTTTACTCAATTTTAGAATTAATTTAAACGATTGGAAGATTTTTTATTATTATTTTTTTCATAATAATAATAATAATAATAATATTTATCTGACCCATCTCGTAGTAATTTACGAGTACAAAGTCCGGCTGGAAAAGTCACTGTCCGAGGAAAAAAGCTCAAATGCGGCGGTCAAGCAAGAATTGCAACAACGTGCGAGTCGTGAAAAATCATTGAGGGACAAAGATGGTGTCGAGGCGATGCAAAAATTTAATTCGCTTCAGCAAACTTACAAAATTTTACAATCGGAGCATCAGGACTTGAAGGACGATTGCGAGAAGCAACAAAAACAGGCATTGGAGGATCGAAAAATATTAGAATCAACGCTGAGAGATCTGAGAACTCAGATTCGCGAGGCGCGAGAGGATAAGGAAAAATCAATGGAACATTTAAAGACAAAACATCTTGAGCTCGAAACGGAAAAGGAAAGATTGGAGGAAAAATACGAAGCGCTTATAAAGAGCAATGGAAATACGGATAGCACGATAAATCATTTGAGGAAAGAAATTATCCAAATTAATCGAGAACTCAAAGAAGCTCAGGTACAAAAAATAATTATATTGACTTTTAAGATTATAAGAGAAAAAAAGTAATGGAAATCCAGATAGCATGATAAATCATTTGAGGAAAGAAATTATCCAAATTAATCGAGAACTCAAAGAAGCTCAGGTATAAAAAAAAATTATATTAATGTCTTTGACAATAACTCTCATTATCCCAAATATATTGACTTTTGAGCACAATAAATCATTTGAGGAAAGAAATTATCCAAATTAATCGAAAACTCAAAGATCAGGTATAAAAAAAAAATTATATTAATGTCTTTGACGATAACTCTCATTATCAACATCCCAAATATATTCACTTTTGAGATTATGAGGGGGAAAAAAAAGCAAAATGAAAAATGAATATTAAAAATTTTAAAAAAAGTGAAATATTCGATATATCGAATATATTGGAAAGAACTGTAGAAAAACTTATTCAAAACTTGTTCATAATGATTTTTTTGACAAATTAATCGATTAATTTGTAGTAATTTTTTTTTGTTTTCTAATGATTTTTTTATTTTCAGAATTCCTGCAGAGCAACGTCCCAAGGGCCAAGTATGATTTCCGAAAAATTGGATCATCAATTGGCCGAGCCAAACGTTGAAAATATAGCAGAGGCAGTCTCAATTGACGAGCAGCAGAGAATTCGTCCATCGTCACAGCAACAGGTAAGTCGTCCGAGGAATGACGGCGATGAGATACCACATCCGATACAGGCGCCTCGCGATCATCAGCCAATTCGTAATAATAACAACGATGAGGATAATAAAAATGATGAGAATATTAATGGGGAAAAGCCATCGATAAGCGATGTAGGATTTATCAATAAAAATGGTAACATCGTGCCAGCTGGTATGGATGAATTTAAAATTGGACTAAAAGAATCGGCTGTAAAACCGTCAATTCCATTGCCATACGTTTTTCGTTACGATGATACGAAAAATCGGAAAGATACGAGAGTCGAGAGTGTAGGCGATGCACCACCAAAGCCAGTTCTCGCGCCACCTCAATCACGAAATAACGAGTCATCATCATTGTCGTCCTCGTCATCGTCCTCCTCGACAACTCCGAGCGAGGGGAAAAAATCATCCTCGAGAGATTCGATGGCTTATGTGCCAATACAAAAGCCTCAGGGTGTCGAAAACTCGCAGATACGTCCGGAGGAGCATCGGGCCAGGGAAAACAATTTGCCATCTGGATTCGACGAGATTGGCGATATTCAAAAGAAGGTCGCTGGAATATTCAATCACGATTGAACATTTTTTGGGATTTTTATGTCTCATAAATTGTCCATTTTCTGTACGGAGACTCCCCGTAAATACTTCACGGTTCCTCGGGTAGTTTTGCATGCTTGGTTTTTTTTATTTTTTTTCATCGTAGTTTGCTAGAATGGAATTGAAAAGAAAGAAGAATTTATTGGTAGCTTTTTTGGATACTCGAATTGAAATTCTTGTGGGACTTGATTTATGGTTTTTGTCCAATTTTGGACGCCTCTGGGACTACGGCAGCTCTCGATTGTGCTATGTGAGATTATTATTATTAATATTTTTTAAATCTTTTAGAAAACACTTATTATTCTGGTTTTAGTAGGAATGAACGATCTGGAGATTGCGAGTGCAATATTTTATGATAAATCGACGGGGCGATGTTATTTTGAGCAGTAGAAAAAATAAAATAGAATATGGAGTGCGTGTGTGGTTAAGAAAAATCTTGATTCGAATGTGCCTGTATCTCTTTTTTGTGTTAATTGATGCATTATTAATAATAATAATAATAAAAGAAAATTGTTATTATTTTTATTCGCTTGCGTATTGTTTTTTTTTTTTTTTTTACTCGCACCCCCTGCTGATGCACAAACTCGATGGTCGAAGTTGAGTGATTTTTATTGAAATGCCTATTTATCGATTGAGCTTTATTTGGAGCTTTTTACGAACGATTTTTTCATCGTGAGCGAAAAAGGAAATTTCTCCACTTTTCATACTTTTCGCTGTGACGAGTCGGGCAATTTTTTTTTTTTAATTTCCTCGTGGCATGTCCTTCAGACCTTTTTTTTCATTAATTTATTTTAGCTGGTAACTCCTTATATTGGATTTTCTGTGTTTAATGCCTGCTTGATTGCCTTCATCTGTAAATTGTGCTCGATGCAAACGATGATTTGTTATTGAGGAATCGTTGAAGCGAGTCTCCCGGTAGGTATTGGATAAAAGAGGGAAAAAAAGTACGAACGAAAATTGGATAAAGTCAAAAATCATTCATTTTATCACTAAATATACATTTTTTTTTTTTTAATCTTTTATTACGATAAGAAATTAAACGATTTTGTTTATTTTAGATTTTGCAGAATGTACCAACGACGAGCTCGAGAAAATTCATTCCAGCAGCTAAAATCGAGAGTTCGACAAAATCTGGAGTAAACTCAGCCTCGACGATTTCCAACAAATCGGCTAATCCTGTTGGAGCTGTAAAATCAGCGGTAAAAGTTAAGCTGCCCTCAGGTGTTTTGCCAATTCTCGATATAATCGATACGAATGTTGAGACGAATGGCAAACTCGAGGAAACGAGAAAAGATGACGGGGACAAAAATTTGCCAATAAAGACGAATGGGAATGAGGAAAATCGGGATAGATCAAAATTTCAGGCCAATAATCGAATTCCTCAAGTTTCTGGTCGACGACACATGGGTGAAGAAATTCTTAATGGTCCGGACGACGCAGAATGGTTCAGAGCCAAAGGAATACAAGAGATTGGCGATGATGTTGGAAACGATGGAAAAATACAAGAGTGAGAATTATTTTATCTCGAGTTGGATTAAAAATTATTCTTACGTTGGCAAAATTATTATTTTTTTCTAAATAATATTTCACTCGTAATTGCAGCTTTGACGATGGCCAAGTGAAAGCTGGAGCAGATGGCGCTGACTATGACAATTATTACAACAAGGCACCGCAGCAAAAAAATGCCGAGGAAAGCGAGGACGAGGGTGAAGGTGATATTTTATTTTTATTTTATTTTTTTTTCCTTTTTTTTTTATTTCGACGATCAGAACATCGATATCAATATTCGATATTATTTCTCGTTCGCAGAGGATGACGTTGCTGATTATATGAACAATAACGAAATGAAGAAGCAAGAATGAAATCCGAATGAGACAAAATCAAAAGACAAAAATTGACAAAAAATAAAAGTTTTTGTCATTAACGAGAGCTAAATCTCTCGAGCATTTAACGTTTGAATCGAGAATCGATAATCCAATTCTTTTTTCGCTCTATTCGGGCAATGAGAGAAACGGAAAAAAAAAATGGTGGTCAAATATGGACAATTGTTCTTTCCATATTGAGAAAAACATATAGACGATATTTTTCTAGCAGCAAGGTGACAATTAAATAACAAATAAAAATGATCCGTGATCTTCGATGTTTTCTCTCGGAGCTTGGCGATTTTTTTTTTCCCCATTTCTCGTCGATCATTGCCGGTAAATTAAATTTTGCCCACGGTAATCAAATTTGCGTGAATCTCTTATAGAAAAAATAAAAAAATTAAATAACTCGTTCGAGCGAGCGACACACGCCCAGATGTCACTTAATCATACTAATTACTTAGGTGGACGAATAACAACATTAAAAAAGAAAGATGGCTGACGACTAACTTTTTAATCTGTCGAGAAAAAAAAAAGAGAGAAGGTACTTACAGCATTATTTATTCGGCGGCTCCGATCGCTCGAATTTAACGCGATCGACACAAAAAATAATAATTGTAAGGAATTTACTACGAAAACAAAAATAGACTAATATTTGTTATAAAACTTAGATTTAATAATAAATAAATAATAATGAAACACGATGAAAATATAAAAGAAAAACAAAAATATGTAAATAACAATTTTTCTTTCGTAATAAAAAAAAAAAAAAAAATTTACTTATATCGTTAAATTAATTTCACATTCAACACGAAAAATAACCAATGGGAATTCGTGTCAGATTAATATTATATCTGGGTCATTCGACATACAGCGAATAAAATATCGTCGAGAGACGAAAGAAAAAAATAATAAAAAAATATAAAATCTAAACTTATCGATGACACGCAACAAGCTCGTAAGTCGCTCATCTTGTAAATATGGAAGCAGAGCGATGATTCACTGTTTATCGTATATATATATATATATATATTTACGAATCACGAGAATCTCTCATCTGTTTTGGATCAACAGTGAATATTTTTCAATGCGATTGACGGTATTATTCGAGCCTCGCATAATCGAAGATAAAGCGCCAAAGTCGTCGAACGAGTTGTGGGAATAGTAAATGAGATGTGTAAGAAAAAAAAACTTTCAAACGATCCACGAGATGTTCTAAGTTGAATTGACCTTTTATTGTTTAATTTTTACTTTACCGCGAAGAATTAAATTCAAGTTTAATTAAATTGAGACTAGAAAAAAACAAAACTTAAAATTGTTAGTGGAGAATTTTGAAAATTTTGAAAATTGTCATTTTTATTCTAGAAATTTTATTTCGTTTTTCGTCTCGCCTATTTTACTCTACCGTCAAGAAATAAATTCAAGTTCAATTAAATTGAGACTAGAAAAAAAAACTTAAAATCTATAGTGAAGTATTTTGAAAATTTTGAAAATTGTCATTTTAATTCTAGAAATTTTATTTTATTTCGTACTGGTAAATAAACTTGATAATAATTATACGGAAAATAAAACAAATTTTAAGTATATAGAATTCTAATCTTATTGAGAAATCAATTCACCGCGAGGGGCGCTACGATCGCAGGTAATGGCCATCAGAAATACGCAGATGACGACATAATTGAAGTGCATATGTAGAGACGCCATTGCTGTAATGTATAAATTCACCACCAGGTGTCGCGTCGAGAAAATTCTTTCCCTGGGGAACAAATTTTTTAAGAATGTGAAATAATCGGTGGCCGATTCAACGTGGAACGCCCCATACAAACATGTATATATATATATATATACACAAATGTAGCTTCGTACAAGCTTTGCATCTCGTTTGCTCGTGACTCAAGAATTGCGTAATGTAACGAGACGAAGACAGACCAATATATGTCTCTCGTTCCAAGAAGTAATTTGCACAATGGCCGCAGCAAGCGTGAGCATACGATCGGTTCGCTTTAAACTCACGTCGTTATGTGTTGCAGCCGTAAATTTCACAATAATTTAATGATACATATATCGTTATGATTTCTTTTCCTTTATTGACAAAACTTGGGGGTCTTAAGGTGGGTAAAATGAATGTAAAATTTGAAATTTTCGACATTTTCCAAAATCCAAGATGGCTGACTTAAATTTTTATTGCAAAAAAACGAAAACATTTTATTTTAATTTGCAATTAAATGCAAGATAAATTATGACCTCACTGGACTGCACTCGATGTATATATATATATATATATATATATATGCGATAATTTGCCTAGCCAGAGTATAAAAAAAAGCTATAAGACAAAAATCTAAAAAATTCGATGATTTCTCTGCAATTGATCTCAGTAGAATTTCTCGCAGAGCCTCTTTTGAGATGGCGGAGTTTAAAGAGCCGGCGAAATGTTTCCTCAAGCGTAACTAATTGAATTATTACATCGACCTTGGATAAAACTATACTCGACAAAAAGCAATTCGTGAGAGAGAGTCCGTTGGAGACGGAGACATATATATATATAGGTATGTATATGCACATGTATATATATATAACAATTTGCACACTTAAAGGGGAGGACAAAAGCCAGAAGTCAATGGACAAAAGTTACTTTTTGAGCTAAAAAATATGTAAATACATATATATGTAATATGACGATTGACATTTTCGAACGCGTTTATAAATTAGCGTCAATCACTAAAAAAAATATTTTTTTTGTATATCAATAAGGATTTTGCTTGAAAGATTGATAACAGGATAATAAAACTTTCGAGTTGAGTATAAACACTCCGTGGGATAAGCATAGAAGGTCATAGAGACCTTGAGAGTGGTATATATATATATATATGTATACTGTGAAAATTTATACGTTCGCGATCGGCGTCATATATTTCGCGAGGATAAAATTCGCAGTTTAAACGTGAGATGAATAAATTGTAGGCCTTCTTTTTGCGAATTGTTTTTTTTTCTCAAATGTTTTTCCCCCTTGCACTTTTTTCCTCATAGAATAGTTTTCCTCCCAACGCAATCGGACGCGACCATATTTTCTGCGTACGTGTGTAAAATGACCGCCAGAGGGCATCGGGGTGAGTGATCTGCCCTCTCTCGGGGTTATCTGTGTACTTACACTCTGCTCCGCCGGAGCACGTTTTTTCCAATGAACTTCTTGTTCCGTGTGAAACCTCATCGATAATCAAAACAACGCACAGTCTTTGCGAGGTGTTTTTTTTTGGGTTGTGAAAGAATAATTGGGAGTTCAATTTTATTACAAGTATCGTGAGACACTTTATTGAAAAAAAAAATCTCTTTTTTCCGAATTTTTTGAGATTTTCTCCACGTGGTAAATCCATGTGGCAACTCAAGAGCAGCGACGTGACATCTGGTGTGAAACTTTTGCGGCTCTAGCCCAATAGTTTGGGTTCGTAAACTTTTGGAAGGGATATAAAAAATGCGCGCGCAGCTAATTTTGGCTTTGTGAGGCCGCGCCAGATTTTGAATTAATAATGCTCAAGTTCTAAATTATCTAAAAAAAAACATAATAACGTTCAGAATTTTCGGCAATTGTGAAAAATTACAGCAGGAATTCACGAAGAAGTGATGTGTAAAGAAATTGAGGAAAATATCTAAAAATCATCGGCGAGGACCATCTATTATATTTTAAAAATTTGTCGCCAAAGGATTTTGATTTAAAAGATTTGTCACCACATTAGTCAAGTTCAAATTGATATAAAAAAAAAAGATTAAATATACAAACGGTTATATACACACGTGGAAGAAATTCGTGCATCGTGTACGAGAGAGCCTCGTGTTTTGCTCTCGTTTCGAGGCTGATGTATATTATTAACCTCCCACGCGATCTTTTCCGTTCTCAATTGCCTCGTGGAGAAGACGACGTGTCTATTGACACGGATCTCGTGTGTGCACAAACTCGGCGTTGAAAGGAACAAGAAAAGGATTATTTGCATATGTTTATATTTTTTTCAAGGTTCTCCGATGTAGTTTCGAGATATTTTCTTTTTGACGAACTAAAATTTATCAAATTACAATAACAAAAGGTAAAAATTATCACTCGACTAGAAATCAGAGATATAATTTCTCGTTTAGCATAAATTTGTATATTCTTTGAGTTCATGATGGGGAACTCGACCGATTATATTTGACGAAAATTACGAGAAGGCCAAAGAAATCGTTTCTCGTAGACGCGTGTTCTCCTTGACTCGCGTTGTTGGCGAAAAAAAAAAATGTATTTGCATACATCTCAGAATTCTTGTTGGTTATAAACGCTAATGCGAAAATATGACCATCCTCGTTAAAAAAAAAAAAAAAACAAATACAAATAACTAAATATGACGAGTGATATTTAAACATATGAGAGACGCCACGGCTAATTAGCATTTTTTTTTTCAACTGGTGACCAAAAAGGTCCCAAAACGAATGTAATGATCGTGAAAAAAAATCGATATGGGGCACTAAAATTTTTTTTTCATTTTTGATTATCCTTGCAGACGTCTGCCAGTCACGTGACTAAAATTACGAGCTAAATTACAAAAAAAAAAATACAACATCATATACACGTGTAACAAGGAAAATGTAGAATTTCTTTATTCCATTCTCTCTCCATCGACATTAAAACTTCATTCTTTTCATTATTTACTTACGAGAGTATCTTGAAAAGTTTCGAGAATTTCTTACGAATTTGATACATAAGCAAAAGGCGAGAAGTGTTCCAGGAGGAACTTTGACCTCTGACCGTCCCTATCAGCGAAAGTTTAGTTCGTGTGATGAAAAAAAATCTACATGGGGATGAAAAAAACTATTCTTTTTTAATTTTTAATTATCCTTGCCAGTCACGTGACTAAAATTACGAGCTATTCACATTTATACAAAAAAAAATACAACATCACATACACGTGTAACAAGGAAAATGTAGAATTTCTTTATTCCATTCTCTCTTCCATCGACATTAAAACTTCATTCTTTTCATTATTTACTTACGAGAGTATCTTGAAAAGTTTCGAGAATTTCTTACGAATTTGATACATAAGCAAAAGGCGAGAAGTATTCCAGGAGGAACTTTGACCTCTATGACCGTCCCTATCAGTGAAAGTTTAGTTCGTGTGACGACGATTTTGTACAAAGATGCGGCCTATTATATCCCTCTCTCCTCCTTTACCTCCCCCCCCCCCCCTGCCCCCACCTCTTCTCACCATTCTCGTCGTGGTCAAGCTTGTGCGTTGAACGATAAACGAAAAAAAAGTTGTGTGCAAGAGATGGCGATACACGGATTTTATATTAGCTTGGACGTCGATGACGTAATGCGCAAATCGACCCCACTATACCGAAACGATCCGAGGTATCAAAGTTCTCGAACGAGCTGCTGGTCTCAGACTACTCGCTTCCTCCGAAGGAGAAGGTAAGCTTAAATTCAACGTTTGTCAATTGAGAATGCCAAAAATTTTACACTATAGAAACATTTTTTTTGTCAAAGAAAAAAAAAAAATGATGTACAGAAATTTATAAATTAAAAAAAAAAATCGTCTATTGTAAGAAAAATTATTCGATATGAAAAATTCGTTTAAAATTGTTGAATATTGAAATGGAAAAATATATGAAAAAACATCCAATACGCCAAAAATCATCCACTATGGATACAGAAATATTTAAATTAATTTATGAAAATATATTTGTTCAATTGATATCGTGAATTTTCTCATTTAATAAAGGCTGAAACGATGAAATCTTTGATATTTGTGGGATTTGTGGCGTTGTGCGTCGGTTTGACCGTAGCGGTCGAGCCTCACGAGCACAACAAGGTTGTCTGCTTCTGGAATTCAACGTCCTTCGAACGACAAGGTAAAGTGTTAATTTTATACGCAGTATTTAATCGTAAATACGATTAATTGTACGATTTTATTAAATTATTTATTTTTGTTTATTTATAATTAAATGATTTATTTTTATTTTTAATTTCTTCTTTTTTTTTTTTTTTCAGGACCTGGAAAATTCCAGATCGACGATTTGAGACCTGCTCTATCTCTCTGCACTCATCTGATCTACGGTTATGCCGGAATAAACGCAGCTGATCACCAAGTTATTCCACTTCATCCACATCTCGATACCGGAGCTGGTTATGCATTTTATCGGCTCGTTCCTCAGCTCAAACGTTCATTTCCGGATCTCAGAGTTTATCTGAGCATCGGTGGTAACGCTGATCCTTATGAGGAAACTCACAAGTATCTCACAGTGGTGAGTCTCATTTTTTCTTCAATAATTCAAATTTTTCTTCATTTTAATAATTTAGTTGACGACGTTGACCGATAGATGGCCAAGATTCAGATTTTTCTTTAATTTTATTTTATTTATTATTTAATTTTAGACGAGGTTGACCGATAGATGGCGAAAATTCAAATTTTTCTTTATTTTAATAATTTAGTTTACGACGTTGACCGATTAATGGCGAAAATTCAAATTTTTCTTTATTTTAATAATTTAGTTCGCGACGTTGACCGATAGATGGCCAAAATTCAAATTTTTCTTTGATTTAATAATTTAGTTCGCGACGTTGACCGATTAATGGCGAAAATTCAAATTTTTCTTTATTTTAATAATTTAGTTGACGAGGTTGACCGATAGATGGCCAAGATTCAATTTTTTCTTTAATTTAGATTTATTTATTATTTAATTTTAGACGAGGTTGACCGATAGATGGCCAAAACTCAATCTTTTCTTTATTTTAATAATTTAGTTCGCGACGTTGGCCGATAGATGGCCAAAATTCAAATTTTGATCTCAAGTTTGTTCGATCGTATACTCGTTTTAAATTTCAATTCAGACTAAAGTTTCAACTTGTCTACTACAATTTGGGACTCACAATTAAGCTTGCACAGGCCCAAAAACTTTAATTTCAAGTATTTAAAAATTATTTTTCGTTTTTTTTTTAATTATTCAATCGACAGACTGAGAGTCCCGAGGCAAGAGCAAAATTCGTTGGATCCGTTGAGCGTCTCTTGTCCGATTATCAATTTGACGGTA
This sequence comes from Dyspetes luteomarginatus, assembly GCA_963669185.1. NCBI lineage: Eukaryota > Metazoa > Arthropoda > Insecta > Hymenoptera > Ichneumonidae > Dyspetes > Dyspetes luteomarginatus. Next base: position 31,919,473 of record OY769903.1, read on the forward strand.
TCGATCTAGCTTGGCAATTTCCCGAGGTCAAAGTTAAGAAACAACGTGGAACATTTGGTTCTCTATGGCATGGAATCAAAAAAACTTTTGGATATGGAAAATTCAAGGATGAGAAGGAGACCGAGCATCGCGAAGGTTTTACCACTCTCGTTCGTGAATTGAAAACTAAGCTGAGATCGATAAACAAGGCACTCACTCTAACTGTTCTTCCTCATGTGAACGCCAGTGGTGAGGATCGAAAATTTATCATAAAATTAGCTCTTTAATTGTTTAAAAAAATATTTTTCCGAATTAATTTCCATTTTTATTTATTTATTTTTTAGTCTATTACGAGGCAAGACTTTTGGCACCGAATATCGATGCCGTTCATCTGATGGCATTCGACCAAAAGACTCCCGAAAGAAATTCGAAAGAGGCCGATTATCCAGCACCCATCTACGAGAGCTACGGACGAATTCCCCAGGACAATATCGATTTTCCCGTCAGGTATGAATTATAAATCTTCCAAATTATAAATATAAAAATAATTTATTCTGCAATTCCCGAACGTCTCATTTTCAAAAATAATAAATTACTTCAACTTTCCTATCTCAAAAAAAAAAAACGACAACATCGCCAAGCCAAGCGATAAAAAAAAAATCAAAAGTCCGATAATCTTTGTGTTAATTTAGGAGAATTTTTTTCATACGTTAAAAATTTCTACATCACTGAGAAAAAAGTTTATAAATTCCTTTTGGCAAATGGTGAAGTAAATTTGTAATTGTTATTACTAAATTTCAACCGAGCTAAATTGAGATTGGCCAATTACTGTTAATTTTTACTCGGCCCATTTAAATGATGTTTGGATCATCTGAAGTTTGAAAAAAAATAATAAAACATTTATTTCGACGAGTTCAAGAAAAAACTGAATAAACTTTTTCCTCAGTGTCGTAGCAATTTTTCATCAGTGAAATAAAAATTATACTTTTTTCTCTCAATTTGCCCTTCTCATTTTTTGTGGTCCTATAAATGATTATTATTATTATTATTGAAGATATTAATAGTTTTATTAACTCTGCGTGTGTAGGGTCTTTAAAGGAACAATGACCTATTTGCACACCGTGTCTCGAAAAATTAGTGTACACAACGTAATTAATCGTAATTACATATTTTTTTTGTATTATAATTTATTTTATAATTTTATAATTTATTTTATAATTTTATAATTTTATAATTTATTTCACACGGTGAAATAAATTTGTAATTGTTATTACTGAATTTCAACCGAGCTAAATTGAGATTGGCCAATTACTGTGAATTTTTACTCGACCCATTTAAATTATGTTTGGATCATCTGAAGTTTATCAAAAATAATAAAACATTTATTTCGACGAGTTCAAGAAAAAACTGAATAAGCTTTTTCCTCAGTGTCCTAGCAATTTTTCATCAGTGATTATTATTATTATTATTAAAAATATTAATAGTTGTATTAATTGTAATTATATATTTTTTTAGACACTGGCTCGAGCATGGAACTCCCGGTGGGAAAATAGTCGTCGGTATTCCAACTTTTGCCCGTACATGGAAGTTGACATCGGACAGTCAGATATCCGGTGTGCCACCGATCGTCACAGACGGTCCTGGAGCCGAGGGGCCTCATACTCAAATTATGGGACTTCTCTCATACGGCGAGGTTTGCGCTCGTCTGACCGAGAGCGCTGTCGGTCGTGTGAGACGCGTCGGTGATCCATCAAAAAAATATGGCAGTTATGCTTACGTTCCCTATAACGAGGAAACGAGTGCCGATGGAATTTGGATCGGTTACGAGGATCCTGACACAGCTGGAAATAAAGCTTCATATGCCAAAGCCAAAGGTCTCGGTGGCATAGCAATTTTCGATCTCTCAACTGACGATTTTCGTGGAACTTGCACCGGCGACAAATTCCCAATTGTTCGTGCCGCCAAGTACAAGCTATGAGTCCAATCTGATAATTGAACAAAAATATTATTAAGAGGAAAATAAAAAAAAAAAAAAAACATAATCGACCGTGATCCGATAATGTCGGCTATGAAAAAGATTTTTGTACATCTCAGCAATGTGAACAAAAAAAATCATGTCGGTATACGAGATATTTGATTTACGAAAAACAATAAATTGCATTGCGGAGAATTTATCAATTTTTTCCTTTTTTTTATCATTATCATTATTTTTCATGCTTTTTCGTACGTTCAACGACAATATTTATGGAACTTGGACGATTGATAAATTTTAAATCATTCGTGCCATCAATTACAAGCTTAATCGTCTATAATAATTGAATTAAAATTTTTATAAAAATAGTTCAATCGCGATAAAAAAATATCAGCTATGAAAAACATTTTTATAAATCTCAGCAAAGGTAAAAAAAAAACAAGAAAATTCCACGAATTTTATACAGAAATAGGATAAAAATCGTATCGCTGATAATTTCTGTTTTTTTTTTTTTTTTTTTTTTTTTTTCGTCCCCTCATAATCATTAAATTTTACGTTTTTTTTTTAAATTAATTTTATTGGTGCTCAAATATGTAGCATATGAAGTGCAAGTTGAGAGTGTGCAATGCTCTCAGCCTCGAGAGTTTAATAAGTGCTTGGAAATTTATATGGCGCGAGATGCGATAAGGAAATTCATATGGAGCTGACGCGTATTACGACCAACACTCTTGACCCTCTCTGGTAATGGAAAAGTTTTTTTTTTTTTTTCAAACGAAGATTAATTCATGCGAGCTTGAACTCACGAGAGTTTTTCGAGGCAATTTTTTCTACGTTGAAAGAAATTGAATAAAAAAAAAAAAAAACAGATTAAAGATAATATATATATATATCGTTTTTTTTTCGTGCGATCTATGATTCGAATAAATTTTTCTCGAGTGTCTACCAAAGATTTTTCTTTTTTTTTTTCCTGTAAACAACTTTGAAACTCACGAGAGTTTTTCGAGGCAATTTTTTCTACGTTGAAAAATAAAAAAACAAATTAAAGATAATATACATAAATCGTATATTTTTTTTTCGTGCGATCTATGATTCGAATAAATTTTTCTCGAGTGTGTACCAAAGATTTTTCTGTTTTTTTTTTTTTCCCTCTAAAAAACAGACTAGACTTGGTAATATCAAAGGCTAGGAGATAAGTAAATATGGCAATTGACGAATCAGCCATTTTTTTCCACTCAGGGGAAGAAGGAAGGGGATTTGGGCATCGACGTCAGAGCTTTGCGATATGAAGCTCGTATATATTTAAAAATTATTTTCCCATATATTTCTCCTTTTTGTCAGGCTGACCTTTTTTTTTTTCTTATCCATATAGGCTGGAATATTTGTTTGTTTATTTAAATTTCTTCACGCTGTTTATTTAATTTTATTAAAATTTTTTGCATTTTTCATTTCATTTTTATTTTTTCCTGTTACTGATTACTTAGAAAATACTGGGCGTGGTACTTGGAATAGCTTATATGTCTATGGTACAGTTAATAATTCGATACACTTTCAAGGGGAAGGGCACTCGTATAACATATATATATATAATTGTGTATATCGTATAATATATATATATATATATATATATATATATATATATATATATATATATATATATATATATATATAATTTAATAATAATAATATAATAATCGTAATAATAATTTTTATCTATATTTCTCTCTTTTTCGCATTAAATATGATAATTTTTATATATACTGTCAATGATTAACGATACAACATGCTCCATTTGGGGTGGGGTGGGGGGGGGGGGGATACTTAATTTATCACTTAAATCCTAGAGGATCCATCGTGAGGCAGAAGACATTTTATAAAATTAATGAACGCCATTTTGTTTTTATTCCGAAAGGAAAAAAAGTTTTTTTTGAATCGTAACTTTCGAGAAGGTAATAAAAAAAAAAAATTATTACTATATATAACAAGGGAATTTTTATCGATGATATTCTAATATTAAATTTAAGTCTGTTCTTCAACGGGTAATTTGACCGGTTGGCCAGTGTAAGGCATATTAACATATATCTAATTTACTTAATCAATATATCGCGTGAGATCTTAGTTACTTTTAACTACTATGCGTATATATATATATATATAATTTTGAAATAATTCCTCGCGATCTCATTCATTAGCATTGGCTAACATATCAAATCCTTCAGCTAACCCCCAAATTATCCCGTCAACGTTTCCTTTTTTTTTCACATCTTCCCGTATTCGTATCTAGTTTACTATTTTTCTTCTAATATATATATATATATATGGTCTGGTGGCGCGAGAGGTAGTGTTGCGGAGAATCTATATCGTATATAATGCACGTGGTTTTTAAATGTTTTTGTTGTTTTTTTAACGGTGAAGCAAACGAAATTTGGATCGAACCTGGCCATTGTGCGAGGTCAATTCTCTATCATAGAAATTACAGCTTTTGAATTTTGGAACTTCGCGTATAATATTTATTTTTTATTATTAAAATGTGAGTGGTCTCTGTTGGCTGTACCGTATCTCGCAATGCATTCATGTATATATATATATATATGTATGATTGAAGCGATATGTCAAAGACACATCGTCAATATTTATATGAATTCTTCTCATTATAACCTCACAAAACTCCATCTCATCGTAGTTTTATTGAACTTCGTTCACGAAGGAATACACATGACCGAATTTTTAATTATTTATTTAACTCACGTTACTGTGTAGATTCAATGTATGATTGATAAAAATCGGCGATATCGAGAGGACGGTTTTTCTTTTCTTTAGGCTGCAGCATTTTGCGTGGGTGTTTCGTGTTTGTGTTGATACTGATGCGTAGTTTATAAAAGTGACGCTAGGTTTGTATATGGCGCTCATAGCAGGCACGAGAGTCTATCGATAAGCTTCGGCAACTTCCGGATACATCGGCTACTTTTCCGGAAGTTGCCGGCAAGTATATCCGGTGTGTTGTAGTTTACGAAACTGCCGTAGAGACACCATCCCTCGATGGCGCCACATGTTGGTTTAACCGTTAGCGTCCTTTTTCACATGTTTACTCCATCGCACGCGTGCTTTAACGAGGTGAGTTGTTTGTTTGACCGAGTGAATTAATTTCGTATCGCGAATATCTCAGAACGTGAATCGTTAATGCGTTTCGTTCTTTTTTTCGTGTTCTCGAGCGAGTTTTTCTGTAATTTGTGAGCGTATTTAGCCAGTGAAATATTAGAATCGTTTGTGTGTTCGCGCGAGTGATGAGTTTTTTTTGCTCATGTGCGTGTTCGCGAGTGTGATTTTATTTTCTGTTTGTAAATTCGCGAAGTGTCTTTTTCGAGCCGTTTTTTTTTCTTCGTGAGTGTTTATGAGATATATGCGTTGGAAAAAATCGGCAGTAAGCCACAGGGAGGCCGTGTAAAACGCCGTCAGTCGTTTTTTTTTCGGCACCAGACAGAGCATCGAGAACCCCACATACAATTCCGCATCTCTCATCTAGCCGCGACCGGTGTGCAGCGAGTAAAAGGTAAATATATATATATATATATATAGAGCCTTGTGTGTGTGTTTTTTTTTTCGTAAGGTATATCCTATCAAAAAGAGTGTTATTTCGCGATGTGATACAAAAAATATTGTTTAAACATAAGAAGGAAGCGTGTTCGAAACATCTCGGACGAAAAACGACGCCATTTTTTGTTCTTTACAGATATATATATATCTATATATATACAGTCCCAACAAAAATCTTTTCTCAGCAATGATAATTCTCAATTCATAAAGTAGCATAGAAAAAATTTGTTTATTTTCAGAAATCTTTTGTTTTTTAAATATTACACATATTTTTTGACATCTTTGTTGTATTTAATTTCACGAAAAAAATACATTAATTTGATAAAATTTTATGCATCAATTGAGCAGACAAATTTATTTGAAAACTTTTGTGTTTAAAAAAGATTTTTTTTTATTTTTTATTTCGAGCTAAAATTATTTTTTCAAAATTATTTTAGTCAAAATTTTCCAGCATTATTATTATTATTTCGACGGTCTGATTTTCATATTTTCGATATAGATATCATTATTATTATTATTATTTTTTTTCAAATTTTTATTTTCTTCGGTACCAAAACTCGCCTCGCATTTTTTTTTTTAACTTTTGTATGAGACTGTACATACGTGTACATCCTTAAATCGAAAGTTGGGAAATTTCATGGTTTTTGCATCAGTATTAACATTACTTAATCGTACATTAATCGTGACGCACACATATGTATATCAATTTATGTATATATATATATATATATATATATATATATATATATATATATATATATATATATATATATATATATAGGTATATATATATATATATATATATATATATATATATATATATATATATATATATATATATATATTTATGAGTGTGTGTGTGTGTGTATATACTACATGACGGAACACCGTTTGACGTTGTACCTATTATCTTGGTCCACATTGTTAACGCTAAGTACCTTGAGCAGCCTCTCGGTGTCCTTGAAGTGGCCATATTTACTGCTAAGTATCATTTTTTTATGTTTCCTCGTTCTTATTTTTCTGCTTCTTTGACCCCTCGAAAGTGTCATTTCGAGCATTTCCTCGAGACGAACTTTAATAGGCCACGAATTTTCATGAATATTTCGTTCTCGTAGAGCCTCATCGCAGCCTGTAGTGCCAGAATCTTGACTGTTCGAGTGTGTCTGATGGACTCGTAAATTGTTAATTGCTTGTTGGCAATCGATAGATGTCCTTTTTGGCTGAACGAAAGAATCATGAACTCTTACAGGACGTGCAAGCGAGGATCTCTTTTTGGCTGGTGTTAATTGTCCATTTCCGTTTGAAATGATTTTCTTATCATTCTTATCATATTTTCGACGATTGAAAAAATATTTTTTTCTCTTGGAAAAATCATCAGGATTAAATAATTTTCCAACGGTGGAAGATTTTTTATTATTTTTATCAATCGCCAAATTTTTCTTACCAGCATTCATCGTTAAGGATGAGCCTGCTGATAATTTTTTCATATTGCCAGTTGGGATTTTTTTTTTTTCACTCGCCTCGTCACACGAATTTTTATTCAAACTGCTCTGAATGTTGTTGTTGAGAATCGAGCTCGTTGTGTTGTGGTTTTTGTTCTTTTTATTAAGCGAATGACTGGAATTTACGGTGCTAGGATTTGTGTGACGACATTGCTCCGCGCACTGAAGACAATCGTAATATTTTTCGGAAATTTTACCATTTTCGTTCTTTCTCCTATTACGATCTCTTGACGAATTACTCGTCAGTGTTGTACTCGTCGATGTGCCACATGAAAATTCCTGACGACTCGCACACCACTCGTAATTATTAATATCTCGATATGGCTTCTGTCACACTTCCTGGAGATATTTTAGAGGACAAAGAGTCTCCTTGTAACGTACATCGCCCTCTTTGCTAACGTGCTCGGACGATCGCGTGTCCGCGGCGCAACGTACCATCGCTACACCGTCCACCTCCTCTCCAACTTGTATAACGATCTAGAAAAAAATTGTCGAAAAAAAAACACAAAGAATTTATTAACAATCATTGGAAAAAAAAATACTTGTGGTCAATTTTAAATCGTCAACGATTTATTTCCTTTCTAGATATTTTATTTTCTTATTTTTCGAGGATTTTATTCTAATTCGTCACATCACAGACCAGAACTGAATCGATTTTCTAAAAACCTGCATGGCTTTTAGAAAATCGACGAAAAATTGAGAAAATAGGATGAGGGATTTGAGCGAGAAAAATCCACGTCTGGAGTTTGAGAATTATTTTTTGTTCTCATTTGTAAATTACGAATTACCTGATCACGTAGAAGAGTCGTCTGATCGGCAAGTTGAAGATTTCTCGTAACTTGTAACGTTTTTTGTCCTGACTGGACTCTCATGACATAGGCCGAAGGAAAATAGCCGCTTCCACCCAGGCATTTTCCCTTCCACCAATCTTTCTCGGACTTGTCGATAACTGTGATTTTATATCCGGCTCTGGAAATTAAGTTAAAAAAAAATTTATCTTATCCATCGATAAAATTATTCGAAAAAAAAAAAAAAAAAATCACCAAATCAAAACTGTCCACGTACTTGAGATCCAACTCGTCTCGATGACGAGCATCAAAGTTGTACAAAACGACGTAGAGATTGTTAGGTGGTAAGACTCTCTTGCCACCCGATGGATTTAGATGGTTCTGATTGTTGGTGTGAGGCGATGGACTGGGTGACGTACTCGCCGAAGAGTACGATTTCTCGTTATCGTCCGGCAGCTCCATGCTCGACATCCTAATGGCGCTTCTCACGTGTTTGTGAACCGGATGACCCTGACCAGGACTGCAGGGAGCTGACAAATGGGCAATAAATTTTACGATCTCTCCACCATCGAGCATTATTGCTCGTTTTGGCGAAACGACGATTTTATACAGGGTGAATTGTATGGGCTTTTCCGTGTCGATATGAAAAAAAAATGAAATATACGATATTTATATGGGCTTTGCCGTGTCAATTGAAGCGATTATGAATTTAAAGGTCAACCAAAGTAATTAATATTTATATGGGCTATTCCATATCGATTTTTTTTTCTCCACAATCGGCGATTATTGCTCGTTTTGGCGAAACGACGATTTTATACAGGGTGAATTGTATGGGCTTTTCCGTGTCGATATGAAAAAATGAAATATACGATATTTATATGGGCTTTTCCGTGTCAATTGAAGCGATTATGAATTTAAAGGTCAACGAAAGTAATTAATATTTATATGGACTATTCCATATCGGTTTTTTTTCTCCACAATCGGCGATTATTGCTCGTTTTAGCGAAACGACGATTTCATACAGGATGAATTCTATGGGCTTTTCCATGTCAATTGAAGCGATTATAAATTTAAAGGTCAACCAAAGTCATTCTTAATTTATATGGAAAAGTTTACGTATGTCTGGTCCACTTAGATCGCATACACATGCTATTCCATGTAAATTGAACCAGCACAATTTTTTTTTTCACGTCAAAGATTGGCAATTTTACTCAGATCGTATATAACAAATGTATGGGCCATTCCGTGCAAATAGACCCGATATTTTTGGCTCTGGATAAAATAAAAAATAAATAATATATTGTTATTTTTCGAAAATATTGTACTCACATAATCTGTTTATACTGCCGCTGTCAGAGCGCTGTCGCGGTGGCGTTGAATCCTTTTGGCCAGTCGCGTAATAATCCCTCGGACGATGGCGAACGTGGGCAGATCCCTCGGGTGAGTCCAGACTCAGGCTCTTCATTCTCAGATTAAGTCTCTCGCGTCTACGTTGAGGACTATGCGGCGCTTCGTGTTTCATGATATCTATTATGAGTCAGCCCTGCTACCGATTGGTGCTCGATGCTCGATGTCGACTAACGTGCGAAATCCGATCGCTCTAATTTCACGAATCGAATTTTTTTTTTCCCCCTCCTTTTTTTTACTATTTTTAATTTTTTTAAACATAAATTTCCAATTTTCAATATTTAAAAAAAACTAAACTCGATTGAGATCAAAATTTACCGATCCTCAAATTCGATTCTGATTTAGTGCGATCGTTTTTTTTTTTTTTTTTCTTTTACTACTGGTTTTGTTTTTACTAAAATTCTCGTTCATTGCCCAAATGAGGCAAATTTATGAGAAATGTTTTTTTTTTTTTGTTTTGAAATTTTTTACTCGCTGGCACGTTCGACATGAGCGTCGAACACTCTCGTGTTTACGAAAAAAAACACAAACACAAACACGCTTTTTCAGCGATAAACAGCGAAATACGTGATGTTATGTACAATAAGAGGAAGAGAGAGAGAGGGAGGGGCGGGGCGAGGAGGGTGGGAGAGAGGACGGGAGTGGGCGAGGGAGCCAGGAGGGGGGGGGGGGAGAAGAGAATAGTCACGATACAGGACTTTGTCAGTCGCTCGTACATAGAACGTGCCATAGCTTATACGTATATATATATAGTAATAATAATAATAATAATAATAATAATAATAATAATAATAATAATAATATTTACCAGAAGAAGCAACGATCACGAGAAAAAAAATTAAACAACGAAAAAAATAAAAGATCGAAGCAAAAAAAAAAATCTCGTTCGCCATGGGACACGACTCGTGTTAAAAAAAAAAAAAAAAATGAAGGGATTGAAAAAAATAAAAATAAATAAAAAAGAAGAGAGACCTGACACTATAGAGTGGATAAAATAGAATTTTATTTACATTATTTACAGTTCAGTGTGATCAATCGAGGAATAATTTAACACAAAACACTCTGGACCATTTTTATTTTTTTTTTTCTCCATTATTTGGGGGGGTTGATATTTTTTTTATTTTTTATATTGCGAGGGAAATTTCCTTAAGGGCAGTGTCTATTATCACATTGATCGATTTTTTTTTCTTTTTGTGTCAAACACTGAAAAATTGTTGAGAAAAAAAAAATATTATATCGAGGACAAAAATTGTGGGCTAAAAACTCGATGAATTAATCTACAATTAAAATTCCGTTAATAATAAACTCGTAAAATATTGTCGAATGAGGGGAAAGGGTGGGATAGAAAAAAAAAAAAAAAAAAAAAGTCATAAGTCATCGTCAATGTCGACGCGAGAAAGTGAGAAAAAAGAGGGAGAGAGAGAGAGAGAGAGAGAGAGTGAAGGGCACACGCTTAATTAATTTTCGCCCTTTCTCGTTGAATTTCGAGTGGAGGGGAAACAAGTTTTGCACGCGAGAGAAAACTTTTCGATCCGGGTGACATAAGATCAGGGACAGGGTCGAGAGGGAGAGAGTTGCGATAGCAAAAGAATCACTCTTGGCTCGCTCTCATCGAGAAGGTTAACGCCTCTGCTCTATATAAATACTATATATATATATATATATATATATATATATATATATATATATATATATATATATATATATATAAACATATATATATGTGTACATATATATATATGTACATATATAAATACTATGCATATATATATATATATATATATATATATATATATATATATATATATATATATATATATATATATACTATGTGTATATAATATATATGTGACCTTTCAGGCAAAATCAACTGTCAGCCTCAGAATAAAAAAATATTTATTCCGACGATATAGAAACACGAAAAAAAAAATACTCGAAAATTATTTTTAGATTTAGCAAAAAAAAACTTAAAAATTGATGCGGAATATTTGTTTTTGTTGTTTTGCCTGACAAAATATTGAAAGAGAGGACATTTTTTTGTTTCAAGTTGTTGAGAATTACACCTCTCTCGATTTGGCCCGAAACGTCCCGTGTATATGCCAGTAGATTTATATATTAGGTAAATAGATAAATATATATACATATATATATATATATATGTCTTGGTAGTCGTTTTTCTTATTGTATATAGAATATATATATATATAGATGTCTTGGTAGACATTTTTTTATTATATATATATATAGCTGCTAGTTCGTGACGTAATGAAACGAGACGAGTCAGCCTCGTGTCAGCATCACCTCGTTAATTAGTATCCCGATTAATTGGAGCGATCGTTATCACGCTTCTCGTTCTCACCACTATCAGCGAAGAAAAAAAAAAAGAAAAAAAAAAAATTCTCAGTGCTCTCGCCACAACACAAGAGCCAGATAATTTTTTCATCAAGGAATTTCAAATCTCCAAGCAGCGAGAAAACATATCCAATGTGATTTTTACGCTTTTTCGTTTTCGCTTCAATTTTTTTTATTATTTTTTCTTTATTTATTTTTTTTGTTTTTTTTTCGTTATCGAATTTTTTTCGTGCTTGGCTCACGACGGAGGGGAGGCCTCTGTAGCAAGGCCGAGGTAGAATCTCGAGCCATTAGTACCAGAGGTTGGCCTGAAGGTCGTGGCCCCGATGTTGATCCACCACCTGATCAATCGAAGTGCATCAGAGCTTTTTTTTTTTTTTTTTTTTTTGTATTAATCGAAAAAAATGCATTTAACCCTTTTATAGTTTTTATCAGTAATGCATCGATGCATTTTTTTTAATTTATTTTAAATAATTTATTCGTAAAATTGCATGCATCCTCGTTAAATTTTAATCAAAATGCATTCAAGCATTGTAATTTTTGATCGAAAAAATGCATCAAAATTTTTGTCAAATTTTAATTATAAAACAGATCAACGGCATTTTTTTTTTTTTATTTTTTTTTTTAAATTAAATGCATAGAGATATTTTTTTTTCAACTGAAATCCTCAATGACCTTTTCATTTGACCTTTTTTTTTTTTTTCATTATTTTTCATACGATTGTGTAATGCTCGATCGTACTGTAATGGCTGCTGCCACTCGTCCCTCGTTTATCCTCGTTTTCTCATAATCATAAACGAACGTTTTAGGGAATCGCCAGATTCAGAGCTAATTCTAAAATCGCGTATCTGTGCTCCATTTTATATATATATATATATATATATATATATATACCTTCATATATATATATATATACATATATATAAGACCCGGTCACGAAGCTTCCGGCTCGTTCGCCTCGAATGAACGCGTTTACATCGTCAATTAGTTTGGGGATTTTATCGCCTGACCTCTATAAAAAGCAAAAGCCCCCGACAAACACGTGTCATCTTCTTGTCCCTTCGCGCTTCGTTAGCATCAGCAATATCTTTTTTTTTTTTTTCCTTTTATTTTTATCCTCACCCAATTTCAATGTCACAGTCTGTTGATGTGTGTATATATATATATATATATATATATATATATATATATATATATATTGTATATAAATACAATGCCACAGCCTATAGATGTATATATATAGACATGAGATAGTGTCAAAGTTCACGAATTTAACGAAAGATCGATTGAATAATTTCATTGGCAGGAGAATATTAGAATTCGTGATTTTCCTGACTCTTCGACTGAAAAAATAATTATTACTCTCCCCAACCCCTATTCTCCCTCGTGAAAATCCTCGTTAGCGCGCAACCACGACCCGTTTTTTTTTTTGCTATTGTTTTTTTTTTATCCTCGATTTGAATGTCCGTTACACGATTTGCCAGTAGAAATGATTGACCGTCTGAATAATTTGCACGTCGAGTTGCTACCGTAAAGAGAACTGAATTGATGAGAGAAAAAAAAAACAAAAAATTTCGAATTTTCGCGGATAATTTTTTTTTTGCCTGAATAAAAATAACGCAAGGCAAAAAAAATTCTTAGAATTAGAAAAATTATTGAAAATACTTTTGTAACGATATAATTATGATTAATTTTTGGGAAAAAAATAATAATAATATTTAAAAGGTTTTTTTTTTTTGCCCCGAAGAATTTAAAATAATTATTTTGTTGACGAATTTTAATATTTTCATAATTTATAATTATTTTGGTGAGAAAAAAAAGAAAACGTATTTTTGAATGGATTTTTGCTCGAATGACCTTGATATTAAATTGGCAGATTTATTATTTTAATGATGATTTGTCATCGTCTTTTATTGGTTGTTCGCTTACGACGCAACGAGCTGGATCTCGTGACTGAGCACAATATTGAGCTTCTCGAGACTGTGAGAATGGTCGGCGTTACGGGCTTAGGTGGCTCTTCCGCTCTCATTTTTAGCATCAGAGGCTGTCCAAAGGGTCTCGTGCCCGAAGCAGATCCTCCACTGCCCCGTCCTGACCAATTTCAATTTATCAATAATTCTTTTTTTTTTTTTAATTTATTTATTTTTATTTTTTTTCAACAATTTCATTTCTCTTTTGCTCGAAGAGATTTATAGATTAGATAGTGAGAGAGAGAGAGAGCAAATATTCTAATCAAACGGAATGATCGATCAAATCAAAGCAAAAAGCTAAAACACATCACTTGATCTATTTAAGGATTTAGGGTGATAATTTTTAAGTAAAATCAGCGTCGAATTAAACAAATTATCAGAGCTATTTTTTATTTTTTTAATTATCAAATAGTGTCCTGAATGTGTGAAAAGTTAAGAGTGATCAATTAATTAAATGATACTCTATAGCACATTTTTTAAAATATTAAAAACATTATTTAAAAAAAAAAAAAAAAGCTTTAAATGCAAAAAGCTAAAACACGTCACGTGATCTATTTAAGGATTTACGGTGATATTTTTTAAGTAAAATCAGCGTCGAATTAAACAAATTATTAGAGCGATTTTAATTTTTTAATTTTATTTAATTATCAAATAGTGTCCTGAATATGTGAAAAATTAAGAGTAATAATTTAATTAAATGATACTCTATAGCACATTTTTAAAAATATTAAAAACATTGTTAAAAAAAAAAAAAAAAATGCTTTAAATGCAAAAAGCTAAAACACGTCACGTGATCTATTTAAGGATTTACGGTGATAATTTTTAAGTAAAATCAGCGTCGAATTAAACAAATTATCAGAGCTATTTTTTATTTTTTTAATTATCAAATAGTGTCCTGAATGTGTGAAAAATTAAGAGTGATCAATTAATTAAATGATACTCTATAGCGCATTTTTTAAAATATTAAAAACATTATTTAAAAAAAAAAAAAAAATGCTTTAAATGCAAAAAGCTAAAACACGTCACGTGATCTATTTAAGGATTTACGGTGATAATTTTTAAGTAAAATCAGCGTCGAATTAAACAAATTATTAGAGCGATTTAAATTTTTTAAATTATCAAATAGTGTCCTTGAATGTGTGAAAAATTAAGAGTGATCAATTAATTAAATGATACTCTATAGCACATTTTTAAAAATATTGAAAACATTATTTAAAAAAATAAAATAAAATAAAATAAAAAAATCATTTGTTAAAATTCGTCACTAATTTGACTCTAAAGTTATAGTCGTGTCTCCTTAACAGAATATTATTATTTTTTTGCTATTCACTCCTGTTAGTTGATAGCCGCGTTTTTTTTTCGGGTTTGAGATGATATTTATGCGAATTATTAAATTATGAATTTTACCTATATTTGTATATATATATATTATACGTGGGATTTTTTAATGGACACAAATCATTTCTTCATAATTCAAATTACATTCAGATTAATTTTTTAATTTCCATTAAATAAAATAAAAAAGTATTAAAAATTTCCACGTTTAATATATTTGAATATTTTTTTTTTGCACTCCGATATGACTGATAATGATTCAAGCTACTTAAGCAAAGCCCCCGTGTCAACAAAAATTTGTCTCGTTCTCCGATCGTTGTTGGGTGAAAAAAATTGTCAATTGTGTTTCAAGCTGATAAAAAAAAAAAAAAAATGCCCTCGTGAACAGTAAAAAAAAAAAAAAAAAACAATCGATAACGTTTTTTTTTTTTTTTTCGTTCTCGGACAGTCGCGAATGGTGGGTCAAGCGTGATAATTCTAAAATACCATTCTCTGGGTATTCCCTCAACCCTCCTTTTTTTTTTTCGTAGCTCTGATTTTCGCTTGAGGGCGCTGCAATCGCTTCATTGTTTGCTCACTTTTAACGAGGCGTCAGCTCGCTCGATTGAATTTCTCCATTCTCTCAACCCCTTCGACGAATTTATCGTTTTCGGTCAAAAATTCACCCTGATTATGTGTATATATATATACCCTCATTATATATGTGTGTGTATATATATATCCTGATTATATATGTACATATATATGTATATATATATACCCTGATTATATACGTATATACATATGTATATAGTCGGACGATGATCCCAAAGATTTCTCCTATTGTTTCAATCTCCGTTAGAATTGATGAGATTTCCGTGTGTAAACCCCTCGACGGATTTACGTCGCGAGTAAATTTTATTTTCTTCAGTCTACTCGTCTCTCTATAATCCAGTGGGCGGTGGGCAACTAGAGAGGGCTTCCCACGGATAATTCTCATTGTGAGGGTTGAGTCACGTAATAATCATGTTTTTTTTTGCTCGTTTTTTTCTTCATTGAAACAACAAACGATGATAGCAATATATATATATATATATATATAAATATAAATATATATGTGTATATATATATATATATATATATATATATATATATATATATATATATATGTATGTATATATATATATATATATATATATATATATATATATATATATATATATATATGTATGTATGTATATATATATATATATATATATATATATATATATATATATATATATATCGATAAGCCCTGAAGAGAGAGTTTACTTGTCGGATTTCAGTCTGGCTTTTGCGAGAAAAAAAACGAACCAATAAATTCTAATCGTAGACTCTCGGATTGATGTGAAAATAATAGAGAAATAGGCTATATATATATATATATACAAGTGGATAATGGGAAATTGATTTGAACGGAGGAAAAAAAAAAAAAAAAAATTATCGAGCAACAGATTTATTTTTTTGACGAAAATAAATCGTCGAGGGCGTATAATTTTTTTTTTTTTTCGTTCACAGCAATCGTTTGTGTTACAGAGATATTATTATCATTATATCGATAATGATTATCGTAAGGGTGTGGAGGGGATTTTGGAAAAAAAAAAAAACGCGAACGAGTCATGTCCCCGAGGTCAATGTATAAGAGAAGAAATAATTTTTGATAATTCTCAGATAGAAAAAATATATATATATATATATATAATAATAATGGAATATAAACCGTGCTGGAGAGAAAGTTTAGCAGTTTGTCGAAATAATATTTATTTCGTGGTTTGTGCGAGTATATTTTTTTTATTTAAATGAAAAAAAAAAAAAAAAAAAATTGTGAAAAAAAAATCAATATATATATATAGTGTGACCGCGGAAGGTTAAATATCATCGATAAATTGTCTGTCCAACAATTATGACTGAAAAAAAATTCTCCATAAGGGTAGAAAAATACAACGTGAAAAATGTTGAATCTCCACAAGGGTAGAAAAATTGTCTGTCCAACATGATATGACTGAAAAAAAAATTCTCCACAAGGGTAGAAAAATACAACGTGAAAAATGAATTTAAAAATGAAATTTTGCTTGGGTCGAAATTGTCCCAGTGTGACCGCGCAGGGTTAAATATCATCGACAAATTGTCCAATAATTATGACTGAAAAAAATTCTCTCCACAAGGGTTGAAAAAATTAGTCTATTTTAATCAAATAGATTTTATTTAATTCTGTTTGATTGAAATAGTTTAATTATTTCCCGTGTATATTAAAAAAAAAAAAAAAAAAAAAAATAATAATAATAATAATAATAATAATAATAATAATATTAATAATAATAAGAAAAGACGAGCACGTAGAAGAGAGGTAGTCTAGCGGAGGATCGGCTTGTCTTACCAGAGGTGGACGAGGAACAGGGGTGGGAGGAGGTCCTCGTTGTGGATGCTGGACCAACTGTGATCGGTTGATCGGTCAGTACCGGTGGTGTGGGTGGTGAATTTGTCGAGTTTCCACGTATCTCACCGGCTTGCTTCAGCACCTGGTACGTCGCGTCCACGTCTGCCGAATTGACGAGTATTCGACCATAAAGCAGATAGCGATATATCGAGATAAAAAAAAAAAAAAAAGAAAAAAAAAACATCAAGAACATTTTCGAGATTTTTTCCGATCAATCACATTATCATTAAACGACCCTCGCGAGAAAACAATCATGAATTTCACCGATTGAAATATTCTATTGACACATTCGGGTGTGTCAAAGAGAAAAAGAAAAGAGAACAAAAAAAATATACGAATTTGTGGATCTTTGACAAAGAAAAATTTGCCGGCTCTTGAATCATCCCCCAGTATGATATAAATCGATCTCTTGGATGATTAATGGTACATATATATATATAGCAAGAGATTTTCCAAGAGGGATATATATATATATATAGCAATAGATTTTCCAAGAGGGATATATATATATATATATGCAGCAAGAGATTTTCCAAGAGGGATATATATATATATATATCCCTCTTGGAAGACGGAGGGAGGTTCTGCCACCCCAAAGATTTTTTTTTTCTTTTTCTCTTGTTTTCGTTCGAGCTCACGATCGTATTTTAGGGCCTCGAGGGCCCCGCGAATAAGAAAATAAGAGGACAAGATTGTTTTGACGTCGGTGTTCATTAATCCCAGGATCTCAGACTTTTTTTTCTCGGAGATTCCGCACTGTGTAACATTAATTGTCTCCCAGGCCAGGGTGAAGATGTGCATGGGGAATTCCAGGCTAAATCGTCATATATATATATATATCGCCTTGACTCTAATCTTTTTTTTTTTTTATTACTTTTATTACTAGCACAAAAAATAATTCACACAATTTTTCAGCCTTCATAATAATCGCTGTGGTAATTATCAGCAAAGTAATTTTAATTAAAATTACGTGATTGAATTTTTTCAACAAATTTTATCACTTTTTTTTTTTTGCCTTATTTCGTACAACTCGGATATTATTTTCATTTTGAAATGAAAATTAAGATTCAGAAACTATTTATTGTAAAATTATTAATAATTTTTTTTTTTGTTAAAAAAATCGCTCAGTTTTAGGGGTGAATTTTTTTTTTTTTTCATCTGAAAATTTGTCTAGAGTTGGTTTTTGCGATGTCCGAAAAGATATGAAAAGGCCACCAAAAATTATAAATTGTGAGAGGTTTGCGATTTTGGCGAATTCGCCTGGAATGCCCCATATATCTGAGTGGCGCTAATGACGACGAATTTGTTTTTTTTTCCCCACACAGCACAACAAATTATATGCGTTTGATGTTTCATTAGCTTGACGAGATGATCGTTAATAAAAATTGGGTGAAATTGGCAAAAAAAAAAAAAAAAAAAACGCGGCGTGATAAGAATGATAACAGCATATGGTATGAGATGTGATTTTTTGTGAGGTCAGCAAAAAAGCTCAAGTAATTTAAATTTTTTTTTTTTTAATGCTGAGCATCTCCCTTTGCAGTTAATAATAAAAGTATATGTTAAATTCGTTAATTGCAGAGAGGAGAAACATAGACACGTATTTATTTATTTGTCAGTATAAGCGAATAATACATAACTTAAAAATATTTAATGATTAAATATTTTTTTTTGTTTTAATTACATTTTTAAAAAGCTGATCTCATCGACTCTTCCTCACATCTTTTTTTTGTTGTTGTTTTTGATTTTTTTTTTTTTCACGAAAATTTTGTCCCTGTCTCGGCAGCTCCGCGAGAAAAAAAAAATTAAGTAATTGCGTTGTTTAATCGATATCACGATTTATATCGAAAACTTTTTCTCGTATCAACGAATTCGAGAATGTTTCTCCCCTTTGTCAATAACAATGGGAAAACGAGGGATGTTGTGTGCGTCGCCAATTTTTTTTTGTTTTTTTTTGTCACTAAATATGGAGAAAAATAAATTTATTCGATAATTATTAATTCAATTCGATCTAAGAAATTTATTTAAGTAAAGTCAAATCAATTTTAAGCATTTTTTATTTTTTTTTTCAACCCTTGATAAATTAATTTATGACGAATTTTAATTTGTTTAAACAAAGTATTTTTTTTATTATCTCAAATAAATATTTGATCTTTCAGTTTTAATTTTATTCTTAATCAAATAAAATTATTTTTCTCGATCAACATTAATCGAGCATAAATTTTTGTTTTTTCGAAAAATTATTTTATTTTATTATTTTCGTACTCACTGTGGTCGCCACTTGGTGTATCGTCTGTGGGCGGAGCGGTAGTTTTTTGTCTTCGCAAAAGTGGTATACCACCGCCCCTCTTGGGCACGAGACTCGGGCACATGGTCGGCTGTACCATGTTGATGCAGTCGGCGTGAGCGTTTACTTTGCAGCCTCGACACCTAAAGCCCTGGCGACTGTGACCGCGTAACACTTGGCCGCAGGCGTCGCAAGGGGTTATTTTGCGATAAGTGTACTCGCGCCACTGGTGACCCCCCTCGGACTCCAAGCTTTTTCTAACGACGAACAGAGACACGAGGGAACAAAAAAAAAAAGAAAATTAAAAAAAAAAAATAATATCACGAAAAATACAATTAATTTCCGGTAATTAAAAAAAAATTAAAATATCGTTAAACTTTTGAAATAAAAAAAATTTACATATTTACATAAAAATTACCTTGACATTGCGACGACAGTAGAGACTGCATGGTACATTGCCTGCTTCCCTCTTTGTTAATCGAGCGTTAGTTAATAAATAATCCATCACGTTAGTTTTTTTTTTTTTTTTTTTTTTAATTTTTTTTATTATTATTTTTTTAATATTATTTAACAAGCGAGTTAATAAGTTTTTTTTTCAAACTGGCAGGATGTAAATTGTAAGTGCAGATGAGAAAAAAAAACATTTAATTTCAATCAAATTTTTAATGTTAATCGTTTGTTTGTTAATCGAGCGTTAGTTAATAAATAATCCATCAGCCTTAGTTTTTTTTTGTTTTTAATATTATTTAACAAGCGAGCTAATAAGTTTTTTTTTCAAACTGCCAGGATGTAAGTTGTAAGTGCAGTTGAGAAAAAAAACATTTAATTTCAATAAAAATTTTAATGTTAATCGTTTGTTTGTTAATCGAGCGTTAGTTAATAAATAATCCATCAGCCTTAGTTTTTTTTTAAATATTATTTAACAAGCGAGCTAATCAGTTTTTTTTTTCAAACTGCCAGGATGTAAATTGTAAGTGCAGATGAGAAAAAAAAAACATTTAATTTCAATCAAATTTTTAATTAATTAACGTGCAATTTCATTGAAATTTAAATTCTTCTCTCAAGTGGATAAATTAAATAAAAATTTAACTCACTTGTCTGGTGGGGGTGGAGTCGTGGGTGAGCTCGTTTTTAGGCTTTTGAATGCTTTGAGCCATTTGTGCTTGGTATTGCTTCCCGTTGAACCGTTCGACATTTTACGATTGCTGACCGGATCGGGTTGTCCTGCCTCTCCAGCCCCAAAGAGCTCCTTCTGTGGATTTGTACAATTTTTTTTTTTTTTTTCCATATCGCGTCAGAACGAAAATCTTTTAATGAGATTTTAGAATTTAGTTAAATGAAAGAAACCCCTCAAAAAGTAGAACAATATTTTTTTCCTCGTTCTTGTCTCTCTCTCTTTCTCTATATATATATATAAATATATATATGTATAAATATTACAAATATATATAAATAAATATAAATAAATATAAATAAATATAAATAAATATAAATAAATATAAATAAATATATATAAATATAAATATAAATAAATATAAATAGACGAATAATTATGCAATAATGAATATGAGATATTCAGACGAGGTTGGCTGGTACCAGAGACAGCATGAAAGCATAAATATATTATATCGATCACCGGAGCAACGGAGAGCACTATAAATATCATTCGGCGACTTTTCACAATCGGCCTATATTTTATCACGATATCTCTCCTCTCCAATGACGTCAAAACTCACGGTGCAAAAATACTCATCGCTACGAGCGAGCGGAATCAAAAATTGAACAAGGATCATTGAGCATGCCATTTACATTTATATATATATGTGTGTATATATATATATATATATATAAAGTCGTTATCACTCGCGCGTCATTAAACGTTTTTGTTCTCTATCGTCAATTATTTCACTATTTTTTTAAAGGGACTTTTATTCTTGTTTTTTTTTTAATCGTTTTTATCGGGCAAAAATAACAAATTATAGTTTAAGATTGTAATTATAATGTAATTAGGAGAATTTGACAAAATGTTACCCATAATCGTGAAAATAAGTGAGTGGTTAATGACAGATTTAAATGGCACACTTTAAAAAACAAGAAAAAAAGATTTTTGTTTTTTTTTTTCAATTAAAAATAAATTTTATTCAACTCAATAAAAAAAAATGTCAAAATAATATAAATCGTTTTTAATTGAGATAAATTTTTCCGTAATGATTAGAATAAAATTCATTATAAAATTAAAAACAAAACAATTTTAATTGAGATAAATTTTGGGTAATGATTAGAATAAAATTCATTATAAAATTAAAAAGAAATCAATTTTAATTGAGATAAATTTTGGGTAATGATTAGAATAAAATTCATTATAAAATTAAAAACAAATCAATTTTAATTCGTAGATCATTTTTATAAAAACAAATAATAAACTCGACTCGACATACTGATTTTTGTGATGGTTCATCCAGTTCCAGGGAACGAAATTTTCTTAGTTTGCCGAGAAACATTTTCAATCGTTTTTTTTTTAAATTTTTTTTTTCTTTACATTCAACTCGTTAAATTCCTAACTAGATGAGTGACAAAAAAAAAAAAGCACGAAAACATTCGATTTACTCATTTTTTCCGATATTACTTCGACCACCCGAGTTTTTACATTTTCGTCCCGATTAAATTATTCCTCGAGCACTTAATTATCACTTTATTTATTTTTTCTTCTTATTTTTTTTTTTCGCGGAGAGACCCGAGAAACGTTTGCTCGGTAGCAATGAAATTAAAGTACTGCGAGAGTCAGAGAAAATGAGAGAGAGAGAAAAAAAAAAAGTGGGGCAAAATGGACACTCGGAGAAACGAAGCCCAACAGTGTATGCGAGTCTCGGTTCGTCTCTCGTAGGTTAATTGGATATTACGTTGACGAGTTCGCGAAATCGAGCAAGCACAATACTCGGTGGAATTAGTTGCACCTAACCTTTGTTATATATACATATATATATGCATTCAAAATACAATATATATATATATATATAGACGGGTGTGGGTTCTATATGGTCACTCTCGATTAGCCTCGTGAGCCACTGTCTGGAGTTCCGGCTTGGCCAGTCAACCGAACATACATAATACATATATATAGTATGCATGATTAATCGAGATATGTCGCTCGAGTGATTCGCGAGTGAACCACACACAGACATGGATAAACGTAACATTGTATATCAAATCTACATTTTACATATATATATATATATATATATATATATATATATATATATGTATATATGTATATACGTATATATGTACATATGTATATATGTATGTATGTATATATGTATATATGTATATATGTATATATGTATATATGTATATATGTATATATGTATATATGTATATATGTATACATGTATATATGTATATATGTATATATGTATATATGTATATATGTATATACGTATATATGTATATATGTATATACGTGTGTGGCGTATTCTCAATATCAATATGGTGTGTTCAATATTGGTCGAGCGAATGAACAACGAGCTTATCCTCGATGGCCTATTATTAGTATACGAAACCCTTGGATGTATATAGAGTGTTTCTATGTAATGGAACAAAGAGAAATTTTGATATTGTTGGTCCAAGCAATTTAGGCTGTACTCGATCGAGGAACATAAAATTAATCGATATTGCTCAGTGTAATGGATATAAATAATTTTGGCCTTAGATGTTGTTGGACCATGAAAATTTAACAGAATAATTCGATTTTTATAACGTGAACAATTTTTTTTTTATCAAAATTTTTTTTGTTTCAAAATAAATATTGTTGAATTTTTAGAAAAATTGAACTGAATTAAAATGGAGGAAAAAAGAAAAAAATGTGAATAATAAAAAAAATCAATTTGATGATAATAAAATGATATTTAAATTAAAGGAAAATTTTGACTGAATCTAATGAAATTCATAAGAGTATGAAAAAAAAAATATATATATATATATTGAAATGTCAGAAAAAAAATGAATTAATGGAATTTGCAAACTTTTCCAAAAATATAGCGATGAAAAAATCGACAAAATTTTTGGCTCCCCATTGAAATAAAATCATAAATTCAATTTGTTGAGGAATTAAAAATTTACGAGATAAAAGCCAGGCAAGTTTTTCTCCGTACGCTTAAACTTTCAACTCGTACGCGCTTTCGTTCGTTTCTCAGCTGCAATAGACGCACGACAATTTCTAATAATAAATATACTCTGCTCGTTGTATGCGGTGCGTTAAAGTTCATACGAAACGAGACCGGAAATGAGACGTGTTTCTATTTCTTTTGGTCAAAAATAAATAGTATAAATGACAATAAAAAAAAAAAAAAAAATCACAAATCTTCAAGCAACTGTCGATGTTTTTAAAAAATACTTTTACAATTTATATTAAAAGGCGGTTCATTCCATTATTTTTTACTATAATAACAAACGGTCTAAAAGAACCTCCACCGACGAAGGTCACATCGATACTGTCCTCACACGATGTACCCTGAAACTCCGGCTTGTTCGGGTATGTCCACATATATATATATATATATAATATATAAAATATAAATAATATATATATAATATATATAATATATATATAATGTATATAGACATACTCGAACAAGCCGGAGTTATATATATGTAACGAAAAAAAATCACAAATCTTCAAGCAACTATCGATGTTTTTAAAAAAGGACCCGAACAAAAATATTTTTACGATTTATATCAAAGGCGATTTATTTAATTATTTTTTACTATAATAACAAACGGTCTAAAAGAACCTCCACCCACGAAGGTCACATCGATACTGTCCTCACACGATGTACCCTGAAACTCCGGCTTGTTCGGGTATGTCAACATATATATATATAAATATATATGATGCATATAAAATATAAATAATATATACATAATATATATATAATATATATATAATATATATAGACATACTCGAACAAGCCGGAGTTATATATATGTAACGAAAAAAAAATCACAAATCTGGAAACAACTATCCACGTTTTTAAAAAGGGCCCGAACGAAAATACTTTTACGATTTATATCAAAGGCGGTTTATTTCATTATTTTTTATTATAATAACAAACGCTCTAAAAGAACCTCCACCCACGAAGGTAGCATCGATACTGTCCTCACATGGTAGTTTTCCTCGACACGGTATACCCTTAATGAAACTCCGGCTTGTATGGCGTTATGTCAACATATATATATATATATAACTATAAAAAGCACGAGGTAAATTTAAGAGGCGCATGCGCGACTGTTTTCCATCCTCTCTTCGTTGATGCACCGCGTGTGTCGTACATACGTTCTTCCCTCTCCCCCCCCCCCCACGTCTCTTGAAAAATATTTTCTTTCTCCTCAAAATCATCATGGAAAAGCACCAAAATAATAATTTAAAATAATAATAATAATGATAATTAAAAAAAAAAAAAAAAAACTCGACAGAGATTCGTCTCATCGAGCAGAACGACAGGATATCCATTTGCCGTTCTCTCAATTACAATTTTCACAGGTTTGAAAAAAAATATCACTCGAAAGAACAATCGCTGGTAAACTTTTCGTTAATTTGACACTGAAAAAAAGTTTTTTTTTTTTTTCTCTTCTTCTTATTTTTCTTCGTTCGAATATTCCGTGCTGCGAGTTTGAGAATACAATTCCGTGCGAGACTCGTAAGGATCGACTCGTCCGGCCACAGAGGTTAAAAGACGCCAAGTTTTTATCTCTCTGACGAAAGGTCAGAGTTCGCCTTCTCGTTTACCTTTTCGTACGCGATTATCTCGCGAGACTTTTGACCGTCACAGCGTGGAAAATTTTTGCCCGATATTTATTTTGTGTTCACTCGTGGGAAAATTATTAAAAAAAACAAAAAATTATCTCGTTTTTTATAGTTACGATGACGAAGAATTTTGTGTTTCTTTTTTTTTTTTTTTTTTTTTTTCAATATCGAAAATGTCATAATTTGTATTTATTTACTAACGATTCGTGAACGAAGCGTTGTCCAGCCCATGATGCGGCTTTTCTGAGAGGGATATCGACGGATCCTCCTCTCCTGACCTAGGCGGGCAACTATGACCGGGATAGATTTTGCACCAGGCTGACTCTCTCTCTCTCTCTCTCTCTTGCGCTTTCTCTCCTTCTCTCTCCCCTCTCTCTCAACCCTTCTCTCTCTCTCTCAACCCTTCTCTCTCTCTCTCCCCTTCTCTCTTTCTCTCCCCCTCTTTTCTCTCTCTCTCTCTCCCCCTCTCTTTTCTCTCTCTCTCCCCCTCTCTTTTCTCTCTCTCTCTCCCCCTCTCTTTTCTCTCTCTCTCCCCCTCTCTTTTCTCTCTCTCTCTCTCTCTCTCTCTCCCCTTCTCTCTCTCTCTCTCTCTCTCTCTCTCTCTCTCTCTCTCTCTCTCTCTCTCTCTCTCTCTCTCTCTCTCTCTCTCTCTCTCTCTCCCCTCTCTCCCTCTCTCACCCTCTGCACACGCCGTCGTTGAGCGGCTCGGTATGACCCAGTTGTGAGGGCGCATGTCATGCGATTGCGCGCCCATATTTATTTTCTGTTTATATTCCCAAACCCAAACGTTTCTCTTGTTATATACTTCAAAAATAAATTTCACGATAAAATAATTGCATAAACTAGGCATTTGTCGTTATTCACTCTACTATCTGGTTGAATGAAAAATTTATTTGGGTGATAATGGCAGGAAGAAGAGTCTCGTCAATGCAGCCTAGAATGCCCCATATATCTATGTATTAGTCTCTTGAATTTACGTAGATATGAAAGAATTAAAATTGAAAATTCAAAGTGCCCTTAATTAACACATCCATCCCGATTTTTTTTTCTTCCCTTAACGTTTTGTTTTTTTTTTTGTTAATTTTTTTTTTTTAATCTATTTGTAAATTATATAGAGTTGTTAATATATTTTTATATCGCGAATATCGACCGCTAAAAAATCAGAAAAAAATTACTACAACACAATTGTGCGTTTTTACATTTCTTAACAGTTTTAATATATTTTTATATCGCGTATATCGACCGCCAAAAAATCAGAAAAAAATTACTACCACACAATTGTGCGTTTTTACATTTCTTAACAATTTTAATACATTTTTATATCGCGAATATCGACTTCTAAAAAATCAAAAAAAAATTACTACAACACAATTGTGCGTTTTTACATTTTTTAACAATTTTAATATATTTTTATATCGCGTATATCGACCGATAAAAAATCAGAAAAAAATTACTACAACACAATTGTGCGTTTTTACGTTTCTTAACAATCTTAATATATTTTTATATCGCGAATATCGACCGCTAAAAAATCAGAAAAAAATTACTATAACACAATTGTGCGTTTTTACATTTCTTAACAATCTTAATATATTTTTATATCGCGAATATCGACTGCTAAAAAATCAGAAAAAAATTACTACAACACAATTGTGCGTTTTTACATTTTTTAACAATTTTAATATATTTTTATATCGCGTATATCGACCGCTAAAAAATCAGAAAAAAATTACTACAACACAATTGTGCGTTTTTACATTTTTTAACAATTTTAATACATTTTTATATCGCGAATATCGACTTCTAAAAAATCAAAAAAAAATTACTACAACACAATTGTGCGTTTTTACATTTTTTTAACAATTTTAATATATTTTTATATCGCGTATATCGACCGATAAAAAATCAGAAAAAAATTACTACAACACAATTGTGCGTTTTTACATTTCTTAACAATTTTATTATATTTTTATATAGCGAATATCGACTTCTAAAAAATCAAAAAAAAATTACTACAACACAATTGTGCGTTTTTAAATTTCTTAACAATTTTAATATATTTTTATATCGCGTATATCGACCGATAAAAAATCAGAAAAAAATTACTACAACACAATTGTGCGTTTTTACGTTTCTTAACAATCTTAATATATTTTTATATCGCGAATATCGACCGCTAAAAAATCAGAAAAAAATTACTATAACACAATTGTGCGTTTTTACATTTCTTAACAATCTTAATATATTTTTATATCGCGAATATCGACTGCTAAAAAATCAGAAAAAAATTACTACAACACAATTGTGCGTTTTTACATTTTTTAACAATTTTAATATATTTTTATATCGCGAATATCGACTTCTAAAAAATCAAAAAAAAATTACTACAACACAATTGTGCGTTTTTACATTTTTTAACAATTTTAATACATTTTTATATAGCGAATATCGACTTCTAAAAAATCAGAAAAAAATTACTACAACACAATTGTGCGTTTTTACATTTCTTAACAATCTTAATATATTTTTATATCGCGTATATCGACTTCTAAAAAATCAAAAAAGAATTACTATAACACAATTGTGCGTTTTTACGTTTCTTAACAATCTTAATATATTTTTATATCGCGAATATCGACTGCTAAAAAATCAGAAAAAAATTACTACAACACAATTGTGCGTTTTTACATTTTTTAACAATTTTAATATATTTTTATATCGCGTATATTGACCGATAAAAAATCAGAAAAAAATTACTACAACACAATTGTGCGTTTTTACATTTCTTAACAATCTTAATATATTTTTATATCGCGAATATCGACTGCTAAAAAATCAGAAAAAAATTACTACAACACAATTGTGCGTTTTTACATTTTTTAACAATTTTAATATATTTTTATATCGCGTATATCGACCGCTAAAAAATCAGAAAAAAATTACTACAACACAATTGTGCGTTTTTACATTTTTTAACAATTTTAATACATTTTTATATAGCGAATATCGACTTCTAAAAAATCAAAAAAAAATTACTACAACACAATTGTGCGTTTTTACATTTCTTAACAATCTTAATATATTTTTATATCGCGTATATCGACTTCTAAAAAATCAAAAAAGAATTACTACAACACAATTGTGCGTTTTTACATTTCTTAACAATCTTAATATATTTTTATATCGCGTATATCGACTTCTAAAAAATCAAAAAAGAATTACTACAACACAATTGTGTGTGCAAAACTCTGCAAGATACGCCCTTTTGTTATATAATATTTTTTTTTGGACTATATTTACACCGGACAACCCCTGTTGGCTGTCGCGTTGTCTCGCTAAAATCCGATTAATCGATCCCTTCGTCACTCACCATTACTGCAGAGGTCAACGTCGCTCCTAGCTTTGACATAATGGACGGAGATAAAAGGGTGTGAGAGCTTGCAGAGTCCAGCACGTTGATGAGGATCGAGAGGCACATTTTACATATATATATGTAAAATGTGCCTCTCGATCTTTACCGGATATACAGACATATATATACAATATACATATACACGTATATATATATATATATATATATATATATATATATATATATATATATATATATATGTATGTATATATTTATATATACGTGTATATGTATATATATATCTGACGAGCATCTTTGACGTTCTATATATATGTTTAGTGTTGCAGAGGGGCTCGTCAGACTTGTTCTCGTCAACGTACACATCTCCATTATATACAATGCAAGATATATATAGCATATTTTCTATCATCCCTTAACATACAATACTCTACATATATTTGTAGCCATGTGAAGTATGTATCTAAAATGTACACACATATATATATATATATATATATATATATATATATATATATATATATATATGTGTGTGTGTGTGTGTACTAGTGAAGGGTTGAAAGTTGAGAATAGGCAATTGTACGTGGCTTGAGGGGGCTTCGAGAATCGATATATTGGTGTCAAATTTACGTTTCCGTTGTCTCTACTCTTCTCTTTTCAGCACTCGTAATTTCGATATTACTTTAAACTTGATTACGTGCATAGACTCGAGAGCTTTTTTCACTGTCTCATAGTCCGGAAGTCGTTATCTCGCTGATATAGGCACGAGAGAGAGAGAGAGAGAGAGAAAAAATCTCATCATAGCGAGACATTTTGTAAAACGTGAGTGAGTGATTTCTCTCTCTCTCTCTCTTTCTCGTCTCTTCGTCGTCGAAACGTTTTCTCTACCACGTCATTTATTCTTCTCTTATGCTTCTTGGGGAGATTTTTTTTTATTTTTTATTTTCCGATGTTTTCAGACCTTTAAAGATGGAATCCTAACGAGCAATATATGAGTTTTTTGTTGCTCGTTTTTTTTTTTTTTCCCCCTTTTTTATTTTTACTACTTTTATTCCGTCGTTTTTCATCGCTGCTTCCATATTGGCCGCTCTTTTCATTATTGTATTCTTCTTCTCTTCTTCTTTTTCTTTTTCCTCTTGGAAAACTTTTTTCTCCTTACTAAATTTGCGATCCTTCAGCGTCGTCAGTTGTGTGGGGTTTCTTTTGTTCCTTTCTTCGTTTTTTTTTTTGTTGTTTCTTTCATTTCTGTTTGAAACTTGACGCCGCACGGGAAATTATTGTCCCAGTTTTCTCAAGACAGTGACACGACATTAGATCAATTGTTGCTTTTTTTTCACATAAAATATTTTAATATTTTTGTATTTCATTCCAATTACATACTTGACGTCCAGACGTCACTGCTCTTTATATATATATTATATATAATTTTAGGGCATCGAAATTTCTTCTCTGTATATTAATTTATATATATATATATATATATATATATCAATTAATATTAATATTAATAATTAGTTAGTTAATTAGTCAATTAATTATTTATATTGGGTCAATTTACTATGTAATATTTACATGCAATTTTTGTATTTTAAAATATTTTCTAGTCTTTCGGTTTCAATTCATTCACGAAACGTCTAAAATTAATATCGATATACGTTTCGAGTCTGACCAAGCACTGACTCGAGCTACTTAAATCCGGAAAGAAATGTCCATTCATTCATTCGTTTTTCATTCTGTTTTAGACTCGACGCCGCGACGCTTTCACTGCTCTTTATATATATATATGTCGAGGGAAGAAATTTCAATACCCTAAATTTTTTTATATTGGATCAATTCACTATGTAATATTTACATGCAATTTTTGTATTTTAAAATATTTTCTAGTCTTTCGGTTTCAATTCATTCACGAAACGTCTAAAATTAATATCGATATACGTTTCGAGTCTGACCAGTTACTGACTCGAACTACTTAAATCCATAAAGAAATGTCCAATCTCCCCTTTTAATATTTTTCGTCATACTCGAGCTTTACCATAATCGATTCTTTTTTCATTCATTTCTGTTTGATACTTGACGTTGCAGTACGGAAAATTATTGTCACAGTTTTCTCAAGACAGAGACACGACATTAGATTAATTATTGCTTTTTTTTCACATAAAATATTTTGATATTTTTGTATTTCATTCCAATTACATACTTGACGTCGAGACGCTTTCGCTGCTCTTTATATATATATATATACAGGGAAGAAATTTCGATACCCTAAAATTACTTCTATTGGATCACTTCACTATATAATATTTTCTAGTCTTTCGGTTTCAATGCATTCACGTAACGTCTAAAATTAATATCGATATACGTTTCGAGTCTGACCAATCACTGACTCGAACTACTTAAATCCGGAAAGAAATGTCCAATCTCCCCTTTTAATATCTTTCGTCATACTCGAGCTTTACCATAATCGATTCTTTTTCCTTCTCTCTCTCTCTCTCTTTCTCTCTAATTTGTTCCATATTTCCGTTTTAATGCATTCACGTAACGTCTAAAATTAATATCGATATACGTTTCGAGTCTGACCAGTAACTGACTCGAACTACTTAAATCCGGAAAGAAATGTCCAATCTCCCCTTTTTAATATCTTTCGTCATACTCGAGCTTTACCATAATCGATTCTTTTTCCTTCTCTCTCTCTCTCTCTTTGTCTCTATTTTTTTTCATATTGATTGGACCGAAATATAAAGACTCTCGAGACTGTATCTCGATGATCTCGTTTCGACCCATCTTAACTCCACAGCCCGAAAAAATTCTGCGATCCATGCGCGAATAATTAAGAAACTTCTAATTAACTCTTAAAAGTGGATTCTTTATTTAAAAATCAGATTATTTTCCTTTGTGAAATATGAAGACAATATATACATATATATATATATATATTTTTTCTCTTAGATGAGAAAATATTTCGTGCATAAGACAATGAAAATTTTCAGCCAACAATCTCGTGTTGAAACTTCGAGGATTAGTAATTGAAATAAAATTCGTTCAAGTGAAATAAAATATTTTCTCAATTTTTGTTCATTTGAGTAAAACAACTGGATATTTTTTTTTTTTTTTGTTTCATAAAATTTTATAAATCCATTTTTTCTCGGTGTGGTTGGTAAAAGTAACTTTTCAACGGTTTTTCCACTCGATCCTTCACGAAAGAAGAAGAAAAGGCTTTCTTCTTCCTTTCATCGGCTTTCTCGTCCTTCTTCCTTCCTTCGAACACACTTAAATGCGTTTATTCCGAGCAGAGAGGCAAAAAGAACTGCCCCAACCATTGTAGTACTGTCTGAGAATTGAGAGCTTCGGAATACCACCGAGAGAGTCTCGATCCTCACTTTCTCACATATAAACTTTTGTAGGGAGCCCAACGATTTTTTTTTCTTTTTTTTTTTTTTTTTTTTTTTCTCACAACCCTTCGTGACCCCTCGCCCTTTATTTACTGCCAGAGCTTTTCCGTCTTATTGTCCATCTGGTGTCCCAACTCGCTCATCGGTACATTCACAGGCAGCTTTTACCTTTCTCGTGCATAGCTAAGGGGCAATGAGAGTCAAATGACCTTTGAACTTGAAAAAAATAAATAAAAAAAAATATTTCTTCGTGTCAAAAACCATGTCACGTTTTTTTTCATATATGAAAATTTTTTCTTCATATCGAAACGACGTTTGATCTTGAAGAATTTTTCACCAGTCTTTTTATGGATGAGACACATCGCTGACGTAATTTTTTTTTTTTTTTTCGATCGCATTTTTCCCCATTAGAATTCTTCAAAATAATTTATTTGTGCATTTGTTTAAATATTATTATCGGAATAATAAAATCTTTAAAAAAAAGGGCGTTATAGCACGTTCATTTTTTAACAGTTAATTACCCCACCCCTATTTTTTAACAGTTAATTATCCCCCTCCCCACCCCTATTTTTTAACAGTTAATTACTGCCCTTAAATGCTAAAAAAAAATTCTTATCCAGAATAAAATGATTTTATCATCATTTTTTGAGCAATTCTCCGACGAAAGGGCAATCGATATGGTAAAAATAAAAAAATATTTCTTCGTGTGAAAACCATGTCACGTTTTTTTTCATATATGAAAAAATTTTCTTCACATCGAAACGGTGTTTGATCTTGAAGAATTTTTCACCAATCTTTTTATGGATGAGACACATCGCTGACGTAACTTTTTTTTTTTTTTTTTTCGATCGCATTTTTCCCTATTAGAATATTTAAAAATAATTTGTTTAAATATTATTATCGGAATAATAAAATCTTTTAAAAAAAGGGCGTTATAGCACGTTCATTTTTGAACAGTTAATTATCCCCCTCCCCACCCCCATTTTTTACTAGTCAATTACTGCCCTTAAATGTTGGAAAAATTTTCTCATCCAGAATGAAATAATTTGTATCAGAATTTTTTGAGCAATTCCCCCGACGAAAGGGTTAAAATCGATTTGGTACTTGCAAATTCCAAGTTGGTCCGAGCAAATGACTTTTCATGCTTTTTTTCATCCCCCTTTGATTCGATGATTCGGAAATGTCAAACTGTCGGTTTACACCCTAATAATGATAAGTATTGGAGACATGGCAGAAAAAAAGAGAAAAGGGAGTGAGAGAAGAAGAAGAAGAAGAGAGAGAGAGAGAGAGAGAGAGAGAGAGAGAGAGACCGGAAGTGGCTAATGTTGCAAAAGGAGGTTTGACCCCTGGGTTACGCGCGCACGCGATCGTTGGTTTAGTTGACCACTCTGGCTGTTTACATATATACATTTATACGTATATATACACATATACATATATATATACATATATACATATATATATATATATATATATATATATATATATATATATATATATACATGTATACATATATACATATACATATATATAGATATATATACACACATATATATATACATATATGTATATATATGTACATATATATATAGTTTAATACACAGCGAGCATACTGTAACATCAGCTTCGGTTACATCGTATACTTAAACCAATTCCCCCCCCAACCCCACCTTCCCCACCACTGGGAGATGATCCACGAGAAAGAGGGTAGCAACCCCCAATGAGAGATTCGTGAGGAAATTGAGAGACGGCCTTGATCCAAAGCAACGCGCAACGCGATAGCCTAGGTGATGATTTCGTTTACGTTCACTCTGCTGCACACACGTGTATATTTTTTTTTTACCCTATTTTCTACCCCCCCCCCCCCCACCCTTTCTCATTCATTCGTCCCCTTTTCTCGTACGCTTTTCCCTCTATAGCTCATCATGGCCACCAAAGAATTCCGATAACTGATACGAGAATTCTCGTCACGTCACACTCTATCCAGATAAATTCAACGCGAGACTCTCTTATTTTTCTCTCTTACCCCATATACGCATTTATACGACTTTGGGGTCAATCTAAACGCCTCGGAGATATAACCGAAAAAAAAAAAGAGAAAAAAAAAAAAATTCAGGCCCTCGTGTTCATCGTAAGATAATAAAGCGCAATTTTATCAAATTATTCTTACAATTTTTTGATGTAATTATTATATTAAAATTGCATAACTCGAATTTATCGTATATATATATTTTTTTAATTTTTATTTCACGAATTTCTTCTTGCCAATTTTTTTTATCGAATCTTTCGAAAAATTTCATTCTTTTTGCATTGACCAGAAAAAAAAAAATACTACTCGCTAAAATACTACTAAAAATAATACTACGCTTGAGCGTTAAAAAAACGTCGATACGGAATCGGCAAAGTTTCGTGAAGAAGAAGAAAAAAAAAAAAAAAAAAATCACCTGTCGACTTTGTGACAATGGGAAAAAAAGTCTCGGGATACAGTGTCCTCGGGGGTGAAAAAATAGAGCGAGAGAAATGAGTGCGAAAATTTATATATATATATGTATATATATATATATATATGTGTGTATATATGTGTGTATATGTTTATGTATATCGATGAGGGATGATCCGAGATAAGTGCAAGAGAAAAAAAAAAATTCTCGCGGAAACTTTAATGGCGATTTGTCTTTCTTTTGTGACAACTTTTCCCTTTTTCATCCCCTACTTCAAAGTTTTAGCGTAAGGGTGGAGAGAGAAAGAGAGAGAGAGAGAGAGAGAGAGAGAGAGAGAGAGAGAGAGAGTGGAAGGGGGTAGAAACGTAGAAAAAAGTTGCAACAGTTTTCTGGATGACGTTTGTGCTCGCTGTTATTTTTCTTTATCCTGGTCAGGTGGTGTCCCACGACTAGTTGGGGGGTGGGGGGCAGAGGGTGCAACATGATCTGGGAGGGGGGGGGGGTGGGGTGTGGGGCGAGGGCGTGGGCAGTGAAAGTTCAAGAATGAGATAGGAATCGGGATAGAAAGAGCTTGGAGCAAATCGCGTAGTGAAAGTTTGGACGCGATGCCAGAAAAGTTGACCGTCCGAGATCGGGAAAAGTTTGTTATTAGGAAAAATCGCGTGGCTATAAAAAAGAGAAAGAAAAAAAAAAATAAAGAAATAAAAAAGAAATAAAAAAGAAAAGATTGTCACCTGTCAAGAGAGCAAAAACTGAGTGAGAAACGACAGCAATGAGAGGAATTAGAAATAAAGCGGAGTGTTAATTAAAAAAAGAAAAACAGAGTACAAAAGGAGTGAAATTTTCTATTCTCTATACTTTTATATTTTTTTTATATTTTTTTAATTTAACGAATTTCTTCTTTTTAATTTTTTTATCAATAAATCTTTCGAAAAATTTAATTCTTTTTGCATTGAACAAAAAAGAAAAAAAAAAATGATTCTCATCGGTCAAGGAAATGACAGGAATGAGAAGAATTAGAAATAAAGCGGAGTGTTAATTAAAAAAAGAAAAACAGAGTACAAAAGACGTGAGCGCACAAATATATTTATCTGTCGAGAGAAACGACAAAGAAAAGTCGAAGAAATAGAAATGAGGAAAAGGAAAAAAAATATGCAAATAAAAAAGTGTATAAAGTGGTTTTTTTTTCCAAGGGAGAAAGAGGAAGCGTGTGAATGTGAAAACCTAAATTCTCATATATATATATTTATTTATATATATATATATATATATACACTCGTGTAAAACCTGATCAAAGGTTCTCTCTTTCTCTCTCTCTCTCTCTCCTCTCTGTCTCTCTCGATTTCCTACAAATAGATCCTTTCGCTTGCCTTATACAAAGAAAGAGAGAGAGGGGGGGGGGGGGTGGAGAGGGGGGAGAGAGAGAGAGAGAAAGTCGAGATGTGGCGTGGCCTGAGAACTGAGTGGCAATTTTCTCATACGAAAGTGCATTCGAGGGAATCGCTCTTTGATCCCCGTGGGAATTGTGTGGCCCGCGAATCGTTCGCCAGCATGAGAGTTGGATGAGAAACAGGAATAGGAGGAGTAGCAGGAGGACCAAGAGGAAATTAAGGCCAGTAAAGAAGTTGTACACACACACACACACATATATATATATACACATACACGCGGTTCGTAGATCGAAGGAGAGTGAGATAAAAAGCTATAGATCGCGATTCCCAAGTGAAATGTGGTTAGCCATTGAGCTGATGTGCGGTCTCATTTTTCTCAACGTTCTACCTGAAGATCGGATAGAACGAAAGGAAAAACCGAGTAATTCGAAATGAGCGAATATAAGCAGAGAGACAGGGAGAGAGGGAAAGAGAGAGAAAGAAAAATAAGGAGCAGAAGATACACAGTAAAGTGGAATACAGAGTAAGTGGAAACTTTTCTATCGTTTATATATATATATATATATATATATATATATATATATATATATATATATATATATATATATATTACGAGTTAAGTAAAAGTGAGAGAGCTTTTCTCTCATTCACCCGCAAGCGTAATTCCCAAGTTGCACAGTTTCACTCTGAAACTCTTTGAATGTTCCATAGAAACATTTACATACACCGTTTAATCAGGTGTGGATTTCAGGTGGTGAGAAACACTCGACTAAGTTTCAAGCAAAAGGGATCTCTTGAAAATATATATATATATTTGTTCCATCCATACGGTCTCCTCCGCCTATTAAGAGTACTATTCCCCTTCTATTTTTCATTCGCAAAACCCCCTACATTGCGTCCGTAGCCGAATTAATGCATTGCATTAGCGCACGGCTAAGCGGTCACCGCACCAAGTACTGACCGCGCTCGATGCTGCTTAACTTTGTTGATCGCTAGCGCCACGCGCTGACCGCGTACCGTTCATCTCGCAACTTTGAACGCTTCGATTGCGAAGCCAAAATAAGGGCCAATGAAAGGTCAAGAGGGCGGGCGTGCAGCTCGTGCGGAAATTTGACACGTTAATAGTGAAAAAAAAAAATGGCATTCGCGCACGGCTAAGCGGTCACCGCACCAAGTACTGACCGCGCTCGATGCTGCTTAACTTTGTTGATCGCTAGCGCCGCGCGCTGACCGCCCACCGTTCATCTCGCAACTTTGATCGCTTCGATTGCGAAGCCAAAATAAGGGCCAATGAAAGGTCAAGAGGGCAGGCGTGCAGCTCGCGCGGAAATTTGACACGTTAATAGTGAAAAAAAAAAATGGCATTAGCGCACGGCTAAACGGTCACCGCACCAAGTACTGACCGCGCTCGATGCTGCTTAACTTTGTTGATCGCTAGCGCCGCGCGCTGACCGCCCACCGTTCATCTCGCAACTTTAATCGCTTCGATTGCGAAGCCAAAATAAGGGCCAATGAAAGGTCAAGAGGGCGGGCGTGCAGCTCGCGCGGAAATTTGACACGTTAATAGTGAAAAAAAAAAATGGCATTAGCGCACGGCTAAACGGTCACCGCACCAAGTACTGACCGCGCTCGATGCTGCTTAACTTTGTTGATCGCTAGCGCCGCGCGCTGACCGCCCACCGTTCATCTCGCAACTTTGATCGCTTCGATTGCGAAGCCAAAATAAGGGCCAATGAAAGGTCAAGAGGGCGGGCGTGCAGCTCGTGCGGAAATTTGACACGTTAATAGTGAAAAAAAAAAATGGCATTCGCGCACGGCTAAGCGGTCACCGCACCAAGTACTGACCGCGCTCGATGCTGCTTAACTTTGTTGATCGCTAGCGCCGCGCGCTGACCGCCCACCGTTCATCTCGCAACTTTAATCGCTTCGATTGCGAAGCCAAAATAAGGGCCAATGAAAGGTCAAGAGGGCGGGCGTGCAGCTCGCGCGGAAATGTGACACGTTAATAGTGAAAAAAAAAAAAATAAAAAATAGCACGCGTAGCGGGCACTGCGATACTAATATATTCTAAAATGTACCTGAGCTTGAACAGCTGCTAAATGTAGATGGGCGACACCAAGGTCAAAACGAGCACGAGATATGTCCTCTTGAAGCTCGGCCACTTTTGTGTACAAATTGCCCTCGGCACTTCTGCAAATAACAAATGACAAAAATAACATTTCTTTTTTTTCTTCTTGTTGTCTTTTTTTTTCTCCTAATTTCTAATGAAAACAAAGAAACGAGAAAAGAAAAAAAAAATCTCAACTCTATAATTTAATAATAAAAATGAGTCATACTTGCGTTGCATTCGTACGAGTGCATCGAGCGAGTCTTGCAATTGTCCAATTTCTTGATTCAAACTATCGGAATCTCTCCTGAGATCCTCCAGCAACGTTTGATTTCCAATGCCAGATGTA